>JAQMYF010000003.1:24676419-24695833 GCA_030014195.1 Neosilurus mollespiculum
GCAGGTGACCTGCTCAGTATTTTTGTATCTTATATATCTTTCTCTATCTATATATCTATCTCTATATCTAAACCCATATATATATATATATATATATATATATATATATATATATGGGTTTCTGATTCCTTTAAGTTTTTTTCAAGTTTCCATTTTGTTGCGTTGGGATTAAACATTTGTTAATCCATGTGAGTTAATTTAAGCCTCTTTCCTGAACAATTCTCAGTGTGGTTCCAAAATCTTTATATTTTTACACAATTCTTACATCTAACTGTATAAATATGTCATATTTCATGGTGCCGGTATAAAATGTTGATATCAGTGCTTATTGACAATAATGAGCATGGTATAGAGCCAAACCAGAATTGATGTATGCCTAAAAATGTTTATGCCAGTATTTATGGCCCTTTAAGACTTATTAAGGCTTATTATGACTTATATGGGTGTCATGTTGCCCTTAAGTAAAGAACTATATTCCCTCTCCACTGAATAAACAAATACAGAGAAAAATAGAGATGTACACAAAAGGGTTATAGCCATCCATCAGTATACAACACACACTAACTGCCCTTATGAACTGAATTAGACTGGCCTGCACTGAGATGGGGAGGTCTGGTATACACCAATGGCTTTAATAAGCTTCCAATGCTGCAGTCTTTCTGTGCAGAATATATCACCAGGACAGCAGTTTGGCCTCCTGAGACTTTTCTCTTCGCTTGCTGAGAACACAAGTCATGACATGATTAAGACAATTTGTGATTTCATACCTCGCTCTAATTAACACAGGTGCCAGTCAAATTGAGATTGGTACTACTTTGTTTTTTTATATCATGGCTTCCTGTAATATACTAGTATTTTGACTGTGTGGCTTCTGAAAATTAATAATAAAAATAAATAAATAAATGAAATGAAAAATAAAATAACACATCTTTTTTAAGTACCTGGTGGTGTAAAGTCATCTTTTTACAATGTATTGCTTTGGGCAAGGCTGGTCTAATGCAAAACTGAGATATTCAAAGCACCAATGTGCATGTTATGTGTGTTGTTGTGTATCTATAGCAATGGATTCCATAAATAGTTTCTAATGACTAATAGAGCGCTTATCATATTCATCAAAAAATAATCAAGATTCCTATTATTTAATGTCATAAACAACATTACCCCAAAATACATGTTAGCATTATTTGCAAATATCTTTGCATTTTTTTTAGGATCTCAGTTCAGATTAAGTGAACTAGAAGTGTACTCTCAGTTCCATAGTAACTGGTCCAGAGGGAACTAAGGATCTGTCTCCCTATGATCACAGCTCCCTAAGGGAAAGTTGCATCACACGCACCTTGCATCATTACCTGAACTTGCTGCTGCACCTCCATCTGTGTCTTCTCTGTGTATTCTCATGGTGTGATTAGGTGAAGAATAATACACTTTTTATAAGTAATATTTTGTGTATACTGGAACACAGATTCAGTCTCATTATGTACAAATACCACATGGCCGTTTGATCAAAAGCAGTAGTAATAAAGGTGTACTAGAGGATTATACCATGTCTTGCAAATATATTCAATCAGCTTAAATGCATTGGGTTTGGCTGGATTACAAATGAAACATATAGATTGGTTTTAAGGTAAAATTTCACTCACTTGCTGAATCACTCAATCCTACAACGATCGTGAGGAGGCTGGTGCATATCTCAGCCAAAACAGGGCAAGGGTGGGATACACCCTAAACAGACCCTCACAGGGCAACACACACAAATAAGCACGGGATAAACATTCACACTCCACACAGAAACACCTGAGCCCAGGAATCGAACCAAGGACCTTCTTGCTGTGAGGCAGAGGTATTATTACACCCAATAAAATTTCACATCAATAATATTATTTGTCAGCATACATGTTTACATTTCTAAGTACATTTCCAGAGTAGTACATAGTAGGACTGCCTTTTGATGCAATAACAGCTTTAAGTCTATTAGTTATGTCCCTATGACATTTGCACACTATTCAGAATATATATATATATATATATATATATATATATATTTTTTTTTTCCCCTATTCTTTCTAGGATATTTGGTGCAGGTTCTATCCCCTCACTACTCATCCAACAGTGCTTACTGCAATGTCTGACCTCTTACATATAGATAAATATAAAACCATTATTTTCACTCTGATTTTCCAAACCGCTTAATCTTGCTAGAATCAGGGGGAGGCTGGTGCCTATATCAGCACTTCATTTCATTTTATTACACTGGGGGAAGGCGAGGTACACCCTAAACAGTTCACCATATCATCACAGGGCAACACATACAACTCACACACACACACACACACACACACTCTTTACACTCACATTCACACCTATGGTCAATTTGCAAAAACCAGGTAGACTATTGTGCATGTTTTTGAACTGTGGGAGGAAACCGGAGTACCAGGAGGAAACGCAAGCATGGGAAGAACATGGAAACTTCACATAGAAACGCCCAAGCCTGGAACCCAAACCCAGGCCTTTCTTCTTGTTAGGCGGACGTGCTAACCACTACACCACTGCGCCGCCCTAAAACCATTCTTACATTTTTCAAATTCTAAACATAATAGAATTATAATATTGATTTTCATTTTCTCTCCTTTACTTCAGCTTGACAGTTTCCTCAATGGCTCTTTTCACGTGAATTGTTTTCTGTTGACTAAATGTGAGCTTCTTTAATATTTCACAGACAAAGGCTAATTATAATTGAATTAAGCTGTCCTTGTTACAGCCCTTGTTTTTCCAGTACTTATGTATGTGAGCAGTATTTTTCAGTTTTCAGGGGGTGAAGACTTTATATCATAAACATTACAGTACGGATTAGTATTGAATTTTACTTTTATTATTATTTATTTATTTTTATTTCTTTTTTTTTTGCAGTAAGACTGCCATCCTAATGATGTGACCAATGCTTTTGTGGATTCATAAAGCCAGCAGGTGTGTTTATGCAATATAAGATTTTGTTGTCCCCTGAAAAGCACACATAACTTAACAATGCCACACATGCCCTGAAACCCAGCCACGCACACATGGCATTTAGCAGAGAACAATAAAAAGCAAGAACTCTGGGTCAACATTCAACCCGGATTTCTAAATAAACTCTATAGTCCTTGATTTCCCTTTCAATATTGTGCGCAAAACAGAGCCAGCCCAGGTGTGTTTGATAGTGAGTAGGTTCAGCCTAAGGGTGGCTTTATTTTAAGATGCATTATGTTGAGTCAACAGCCAAGTAATGGACTCTTTTAATTCGAATGAAATCATGTATGTTTTCAATTTAATGGTGGCCATCACGACCAACGTTGTTGGCTAGCTGTTTGCTAATAATTGGCTTAACAAAGGGTAGACTGTCATAGATTATTAATGTGTGAAAATGCTTAACAAATGATGGCTGTAATGGTCTCAGGAACCCGACAAGACAGATGTCAGATCCACATTTTATTCTACTATCAGGAATGTTTTATGAAAATTAAAAAAAAAAAATCTTATGCACGAAAGATAATGTGTTAAATGTTAATGTCTAACAGCTGATATACACTGCCCAGCCAAAAGAAAAGTCGCACACACTAATATTTGGTTGTTCTGCCGATAGCCTTGCTTACAGCACGTAATCGTCATGTCACTGTTTCAGCTAATTTAAGCAACATAATAATTGGGTTCATTTTTCACCGATGTCTTGAACTAATGAAGGGAAATTGAACCACTCCATGAAGTGTTCTCCAGCACATCCTGAAAATTTTCAGCAGGGTTAAGGTCGGGACTCTGGGGTGCCAATACATATGTGAAAATGATTCCTCGTGCTCCCTGAACCACTCTTTCATTATTTAAGTCTCCATTTTATATCCGTACCATCAGGGAAGAAAAAGTCCATTGATGTGATAACCTGCTCATTCAGTACATTCAGCTCATCAGCTCACTTCATTTTATTGCCACATTAACGTTGCTGAGCCTCGACCTGACCGACTGGAGCAACAATGCCATGGAGATCACATGCTGTGATCAAGGCTAAAGTCTCTTCAAGAAAATATTAGAGTGTGCAACTGTTTTTTTTGGCCATGCAGTGTAGAATATCTGATATAGAGTAACCCGGAGCAAAGCTGTCTTCTAATAACACATACTTTCCTTTATTCTCTTATTTAAAAAAGCCTGTCAGAAACTCCTTTCACATCTATTCTGAAGATAAAATTGAATAATTCTCCGTATCATACTTTGCCTCATTCAGTAACTGCTTATCAGCAGACTGATCAGAGCACACCGGTTACTGATTTATCTTCATTTTGTTAAGTGTATAAGTGTACTGTGTTTTTTATTTCTTTACTTGCTAAACCATTCCATATGGTTTGAAGTTCATTCATGCTATGCAGAAGTCAAAAAAATTTAATTTGTGACACCTTTTTTTCTGAAAAATTGGTATTTTAAGTGTTTTTGTTTATTAGCCACACTTTTACCTCAATATACTTGTCGGAGTCTTTTTTTTTTTTTTGTTCTCATTGCCTACAATAGCGTTGTTTAATACATTTTCACCAAAAAATTATATAGAAGTAATTTTTTACTTCTTTTTTAGACAAACTGGTGGTGTATAATCTTCCCTGTACACTACTGTACATCATTGTGCTACATTTTTCTGTTTAAGAAATGTATTTTCTGGTATTAGCGCTACTAATGTGAACCATAAAGATTAAGTCCTTAAGTCATCACTAAATATACATAAGCAAATGAAACCAAAAGCAAAACATCTTTTAAATAAAAATCAGATTCTTGCAGATATGAAAAGTGCTGCAATAACCATATGAACAAAAAATTAAAATTAGAAAGATAATTTAACAATTTAACAATAACATTTACCTGCGCTAACAATTTACCTCGTGAATAGTGCAGTGTTTTCAATTTGTTTGCTAACCCGTTGTGGAGAAAACGGAAATTCAGTAATTGCTACGTCTGACTCCTTTCTCTCTCTTCTATGGCAACCGTGTTCCATGTGGACCTTTAGACTCACCAGCAGTCACATGAACAGAAAGAAATACACACTACCCTGACAGTGTCCGGGGACCAATTACTTGATTATGTTAAGAGGTGACAATTTGGAGCAGAGCTGTGGTTGCAGGTACACTCGTGCAGCACCAAAGCACTTATTCCTTAGTAAACATGCATTGATGACCAAGTGTAGCAATTACATTTCCAAAAATTTGACTTGAACTTTAATATTTAATACATATTTCTTTAAGAAATGTGATCAAATACAAAGGCGCTGATTAAAGATCATTGGTATTAAAGATCATCGGATTAATGTTTACATTTACAGCATTTGGCAGACGCTCTTATCCAGGGCAACTTACAATTATCTTGTTTATACAACTGAGCAATTGAGGGTTAAGGGCTTTGCTCCAAGGCCCAACAGTGGTGATAGTGGGGATTGAACTGCTGACCTTTGGATCAGTAACCCATCGCCTTAACTGATTAAGCCACCACTGCCCTGTTTACTGAGTCTCCAAAGTATATTAAGATATGGATTTTAATAAAGATTTGAGTAGGTGCATTCATTCCTTCCATTTTATCCCACCTAGTCTAAGCTCTGATTTTCTCTAATGACAATGGAAATCTCTGTATATAGTGGATACACCACAAGTGAAGTCAAGTAGGTGGAATAAGAGACACCTGTAAGGGATAAAAACGGATGTGGGTAAAAATGTGAAAATCTTAAAGGTCTTAATCCGTTTTCTTTTTTAAAGGTGTTGGTAGGTTAAAAGGTTATCTTTTCAAAATGTTAAAGAAGGTTCTATGGTCAACTCATTTTTTTTCCACTGAAGTGCACACTTTACAGTGTATCTCACATGCACAGCATGATATAAACAGCTTTTCTAAAACATTTCATTTGGGTTTTTAGAAAACAGGACTATTATTTAATTATTATTATAATTACAATTTTTAATACAAATTGGCTATACTGGCTGTTTAACAAAGAAATGAGCTGAGGGTTACGTAAAAGTTCACATCATCTGTAAAATTATTCTTTATCTAATTACTTTATCTACCTAAGAAAAATTAAGTTTAATATGAAAACGTGGCTAGCATATCCACCTCACAGTAAGAAGGCCTGGGTTCGAGTACCGGGCTCAGGGTGTTTCTGTGTGAAGTTTGCATGTTCCTCCCTTGCTTGCGTGGGTTTCCACCAGGTACTCCGGTTTCTTCCCACAGTCCAAAAACATGCACAGTAGGCTGATTGGCAGTTCCACATCTCCCCTAGGTGTGAGAGTGGGTGTGTATGTTTGTATGTGCGTTGACACTAACTTGGGTGATATGGTGGCATAGTGGTCGGCAGGTCTGCCTGACAGCAAGAAGGTCCTGGGTTTGAGTCGAGGTGTTTTCTTTTTTCTTTTTTCCCATTTTTCTCCCTTAAATTTTAATTCCCACCTGTCAAGTGTTGCCTCCCTATCACATACAACCACCACCATCCAGAGAGGGGCGTAAGTGTGCACATGCCCCCTCTGTGACATGCAGTTCTACCACCCGCCTCTTTACGAACTGCTGTGCATGTGTATTTGGAGGCAGCCTAACACACTTGGAGGAAAGGTGCTATCCGCCCCTTTCATACGAATGAGCTCACAGACGCCCATGAATTGGCTGGTGATCGCTGTGAGTGACAGGGGAACATATGCCAATTAGCTTCCATGGACTTCCGGGCACAGATCTCCAGATTGATAGTCATCTCTGTGTGGATGCCTGTTTGCATGTTCTTCCCATGATTTCATTTGTTTCCTCAGGGCACTCCAGTTTCCTCCCACAGTCTGAAGACATGCACATTATGATAACTGGCTGTTCCAAATGCCCCTAGGTTTGATTGTGAATGGTTGTGTGTATGTGTTGACTCTGTGAGGGGTTGGTATACTGTCTAGGGGAAATCTGCCTTTGTCCAGAGTTGTTTGAGCTCCATAGTTGAGGCCCCGTGTCCCTTTTGTATTAAGTGGTTTGGCAAATGAATGAATAAATGGATATAACTGTAAGTTATTAGAGTATATAGTAGAATACAGTATGTATATATCACATTCGCAGTAATACAAATTTGTATTTTATTTACTACTAATAACACAATAAAATCTGTCAAACCTAATACATTACATTTCTTGCTGACATCAAATACATTTTTTCTCTTCATTTTGTTCTCAGGGTATGCAAATGTTTGCAATGGAATATATCCACTCCCTTTATTAGGAAGACGTGCACCTGCACATTCATTCAAATATCCAATCAGCTAATCATGGGAAAGCAATACCCTACATATAATCATAAAGATTTAGGTCAAAAGCTTTAGTTAATATTTTTATCAAACATCATAATAGGGGGAACGTGACTTCACTGGATGAGCATGGTATAGTTAATGGTATCAGTGCTGGTTTAAGTAAACCATAAATCTACTGGGACACAAAAGTCTGTAAAGTTCACTCAACTGATGCAAAACCATTCAGTAAGCAGCAGCTCAGTGGCCGGATGAGAGAGGTCAGAATGGCCTCTTATTTTATATGATAGGTTGACAGGAAGGCTATGGTGAAAAGCAACCACTCTTTACATCCATGGTGAACAAAAAGGTGTCTTAGATGACAGTGTTTTGAATCTTGTGGTGGATGGTTTTAACACCAGAAGACAAAACAGGTTCCAATCTTATTATTTAAGAACAGGAATTTGGGGTTACAAAGAGGATAAGCTTACCAAAAACTCAACCACTAAAAATGGAAAGAATGTCACATATTTCTTCTGAAACCACAGATTTGGGACACAACAAGGTCATGCATAAGACCCCAGTCATTCATTCGCCAGGTCAAAGACATTATTTGGGCTAGAGCATGACAGCGTGTACTCTTATAAACAAATAATGCCTCGAATCATTTAGATCGCATCTATGAGTCATTCGAAACATTATTTTTATTATTCTTATATTGTAAATAGTAATTCACATTGTTTATATCCTTTTACAGAATTTTTTATCGGGGGTGGGAGGGGATGGGGGGGCATAGTATACTTTTCTGTCTCTTGTTCTTTGTTAAATGTTCTACTTTCACAGATGTATAGCTACCTAATAGATATACTTTGAATAAATTATTATTATTTTTATTTTTATTACTACTACTATTATTATTATTATTATTATTATTATTATTATTATTATTATTATTATTGTTGTTATTATTTTTGTTGTTGTTGTTGTTGCTGACCATGCATTCCTTTATGTAAACAATGGTAGGCTTATAATAAATACCTTCATTATGTTATTACCTCATGTCATAAAACACAAGTCACCTAAAATGGGTTCCATGAATATGACTCTGTATTTTAATGGCTACCGGATCCTTGGGATGTGAAGAGCATGCATGAAAGTGTGGCTGATCAATCTGCAGTAATTATGTGATTCAGCCATTTAAACATGCCATGTATGCATTAATCATAAAATATTATGAACAACAGGAGGCGGCATGGTGGTGCAGTTGTTAGCATGTCTGCCTCACAGCAAGAAGGTAATGGGTTCAAGTACTGGGCTCAGTGAGGGCGTATCTCTGTGGAGTATGCATGTTGTTCCTGTGCCTGCATGGGTTTCCTCAGGGTATACTGGTTTCCTCCCACAGTCTAAAAACATTCACATTAGGCTAATTGGCTGTTTCAAATCACCCCTAGGCGTGAATGTGAGCATATATGGTTGTGTGTGAGTTGGTCCTGTGATGGATTGGCAAGATGATCAGAGTGTACCCCGCCTTTGCCCTGAGTCAGCTAAGATAGGCTCCAGCCTCCCTGTAACCCTAGTAGGATTAGGTAGTTTAAAAAATTAATTTGTATTGCTGAAACAGTATTTTTTCATCTGAATCTGCTTTATAAAGAGAATCACTGGGTCTGCTGTTCACTGTACATGATTATGATGGGGTGTATTGAAAGGACAATAGAATGAGTAAATGTCCTCTCTGGAAGGATTACACAGCTCTGATTGCAGCATTCTTGGTCAGCGTCGGCATCTTCACTCTAAGGCCTTGACCTATTGGAAATGCACTGGGCTAGTGATGAATGTCCTTTTGCTCTTGCCTTGCGTGACAGCCGCGCCTGATGCCTATCTCTACCCAAATGAGGTTTGGTTGTGCTCCACCGCTTCACTCCAAATCCTCATTTGGAATGCAAATAACCAAATGCTAAACAAAGCACACCTTTCAGCAAGGCCAGTTTCCTGGCCTCTTTCAGTGGCAGTAAAAGTAGGGGCCTCCACTCCTGGACAGCGAAGGAGAAGAGCTTCATCCAGTCACCCAGCTAATGGAAACTGCTCTTTGTCTGCTGTAGTGCCTCTGATGAGCATTTTCCTGCTTCAGTGATCAAGATGCACAGCATGCTAGGCCTCATGATTCCCCAGAGTGAATGGCTAACTACAGGCCAGCTTATGTAGACACTCCCCCCTAACTAAGTACTCTAGACTTCACTTTTTTTCAAAGACTCTGGGAAAAAAAGAAAATGCACTTATGGGGCAACTAAAGGATATCCTACCCAAATAAACTTTAATATTTGTATTTGTAATGTGGAAGTCATAAGATAAATGAAAAGGTGTGTCTCGACCTTATGCTAAATAAAAAGCTCTTGCACAATACCTCTACTTGTATTTATTTTGTACCAGTTCATTTTTGCACTGATTCAGGTGATGAACTGATTCTCATTAACGCTAGTTATAACCACACAATATATCCATCAATTCATAAAGCTAAGCTGTGCTGACAAAGAGTTATAGTTTGGTGGGATTAATTACATAGGTGAGGTAGGCCATTGTGTCTTACACCTCTGAGTATCAGGTAGGCATGGGAAAAACCTCAGCCTATTGTTCTGGCATAATATTCAGTGATGGCTGAGAAGTTACCTAGCCGTTAACACCTTTAACATCTTTCTCTGTAATTGGAATTATTCATAAGAGACTAATTATTTTAATATTTGGTGACAAATAAACAGGACCATTTCAAAGGTGTGGCATAGCATGACATAGGCCAGGCGACTATAAAACTTTAAGGTGCTTCATTTAGTTTTTAGCTGAATGATACTTTATCATGGTTTAAAATTTTAAAATGATATACTTATTGACTAAGAAACTGGTCAAAATTTGGATCCCCGTTGTTTTTGAATGGAAAAGCTAGAAATGCTGTTCAATGATGCAATGAATATAAGACAAAATTAATAGAACATTACTTCGAAAAGGCATGACCAAATCTCAAGTTCAAATAAAAATACAAGGGACAGGTTGTTGTCTGGTTCTTTTGTATTTATTTACTTTGTTTCTTTTTTGGACACTATACAGGCTCTTATGCCCTCTTTGCACTGATTATGTCTCTGAGACATGAGATCGGTATGAAAGCTTTATCCATATTGCTTTAACTACTTAAGACAATTACAGCAAGAGTTGCAGCCCTGTTTGGCGGCCTGCAGCAGACAGGGATTAAAGGGGATGCCTCCAGGCCCTCCTACACCCACCAGATAATAAGTCCTGTTTCCTGAACAGACTTGTGTTACCCGCTTTTCAGTTTACCTGCTGTCAGTTTTATGGAATAGGTTACATGTATATATATATATTGGCTGTGAGAATACTTAGAAAATAAGGGTTAAAGGGCAGTTGTTCAAAATCTCACTGAGACAAGAGAAAGACAGGTCAGTGTCTGCAAACATTTACAACGCCAGTGTACTTGGCATAGGATTGGTGTTTTATTTAGTATGCAATAGTCTTGTTGGACCACAGAAGCCGGTTTCTAAATCCCACCTGAGCCACACACGCAAAGTTAAGCTGACGTCATAAACGTTGTCAAAGCACCTTGGGCTGGGGCAGGTGAAGACTATCCTCTTCAGGAGTAGGATTGGCTAATACACAGGGCCAAAGACACACCTGTGAATGCTACAGCCAAAGGGGATTGGTTGAAGACTGAAAATTATACCTGTGGGGGTGGGGGAACCTGCTATATGTAAACCAACCCGTTTACAAATTCAGTCTCTCTGCTCAAGAACTTAAACAGGTCGCATTGCCTCCAGCAACTTTGACATCTACAAGATGCAAAGCCTTCTCCATTGATGTTTACCTCGCTCTAGATATGCGTCTACCTACTAGATGGGATGCAGTCAGCCCCACATCAAGATGATCTCCGTCCACCTGAAAACGAGGCATTCTGAAGCGAACAGGGCGTCGCACAACGGGAAGAGGGAAGAGGACGACAAGTCTTTGAGGCGGCACTACTGACTTACGATGATATCTGGTTTCGTGTTCCTGGACCACTCTAAGGAAGAAACTGGTAACTTTTTAAAAACTTCAGATATGTGATTGCTTTGTTCCTGGTGCTATCCTTAGTTCTTCTATACATTTCCATAGCCTTAAAAACGTCAGGCTGCACAAGTTAAATGCATGACAAAGTTGGATTTAAGATGAAGGGTCAACAGAAGGATATTTATTAGCTTGTTAAAGGAGGACATTTTAGGTTGAATAGGGTCATATCATAATCTGTATCGGATTCCAGCCTATTTAAATGGAAGGAAAAAGAGAACACAATAGACACAAACACTCATTCCTTGACTGGATAGACCAGTTTGGGCAGGTAGAGGCAAACCGCCAGACTTGTCAATGGGGAAAAGCAAGGGTTTTAGCAGCTTTCTTCTGCCTGATAGCATGCCTTTAGAAGAAAACACAGAGATGTCTGTAAAACGTGGGAAGTTATCTGAAATTGCCTCTTGGAATCATTAACCATTTTATAATAGGTTCAATGATTTACACGACAGCCGTTGGAAATGTGTTACTGTGTTAAATGAGGATGAAGTAAAATGATTACTTTTCAGCTTATTTAACATTTATTATGTCAAAAACCGAGCTTTTTCGATTTTAAATGCTTTTAGGTTTGTTACATGTTGTTTGTGAGCATCCAAGCTTTGCTTCTGCTTCGGCTTTTCTGTTGAGACTTTAATGGATGGAAGTTAGACTTGCCCTTACATGTCGCTTTGGCATATTTGAGAAGAAACAAAACAACAATTTCTGTTTTACTTTTTAAGTTATTTTTTAGTCCCAAGTAACAAATCATTAGAAAAAGTTCCCTAAAGACTCTTGGTGCTTTAGGGATTTCAATTTAAACCTTGGAATAATTATTTTTTTTATAGCCGTTACTGTGTTGAGTATCATATTATTGAAGAACTGGTATCTTTGGTTATTTCGGAGGGACTCACATTTTAGCAAGGTGATCTGGAGTAGAGAGAAAATGTCGGCCAGGGAGCACAATGGATGCATAGTGAGGTGGAGGATTTTGATTGGTGGGAAGAGGAATATGACTCGGTTTCATTCTTTCATCTAAATGAGTCATATGTCACAGTTTTATAAACTAGGAAAAGTTTCTTTTTTTTTTTTATCAGAATCCAGCTTCCACACTGTTGAATCCAGGGTGCTAACTCCAGCTCTCGGAGGAAGATGATAAAACCTAATGACGGTTTAGATTGAGTTTGTTCTAGATGCTGAGTGCAAAGAAAACGCATGGGCTGCGCAACAGCTTGCATGCATGTGGTTTATTTGTTCCTTCGTGAGAGTCGGGAGAGGAAAATGGAGTGTTAATTACTACGCACAGGTGAGAGGTCAGAGAGGTTTGGTACACTAGTGTTGTTTGCTTAAGGACAGCCATTTTAATCAGTGTGACTAAGCAGTCTGCTTCAGTTCATTTTAAGTTCATGTCTGGAATGTTTTATCCTGCTGATGATTCAGTCCGCCATTTTGGATGCTTCTGGAAAGTCACTTATTTTTGAACATTGTTTAGAATATTAGAGTATTTATGTATTTATTTATTTATTATTATTATCATTTAAACCAATGAAAAAGCAACACGTACCATTGTGTGACCACATATTTTGAGATTGCCACTTCCTGTTTTAAGCTACAGTAAAGTCTACATGTAATGCTTGATAAACAGGTTTATTTCATGCAAACGCTTTACCCTTTACTTCCTGCCAGCCAGAAAGTGAAGTGACAGAAGATCCCCATAAACATGTAAATGGTTAGGGGATATTTAAAACAAACCATCACAGCGGATGACTCGTTTCAAACATTAATCTTACTAGAGAAAGAAGAAATGTCATAGAATGATGCAGTTAAAGGTTAATTAATTACTGCTTCATTGGTGTTTATGGCAATGCTCAACATGAAATAGGGAAGAAAAAAAAAGAGAAGAGGGTGGCCGTCATTAAAACTTGAATTACAGTTGGCACTGTTAGAACAGCCTTTAACTAAGTACTAGGGTTTCCCATCTACACACAGACAACAAATTATTGATTAAGGTTCAGCCTGGTTTAGCCTTCAGCTTGTTCGTTTCACTGTGGAGTCACATTCCAGTCAGGAGATACCTGATCACACTCCATTCGTGTAGGCAGTGGGAAAAAGTTCAAGCTGCACCTGACTACAACTCAACCAACCCTCCTGTAAATCGACGAAACAATGTTACTAATGGTAAAATGTAAAGATCAGGGTAAAGATGTCATGTTATTTACTTTCTGCTGTCTTTAATGCTTTTTCTCATTCGCGTTCTCACTCTTTCTCCCTCTCTCCCTATTTTTTCTTTCTCAGAAGGCCTGCAGCACTGGTTTATAATGCTGATGATTAACTAAATAGAGGCTGCAGTCTGGGAGAGCAGGTCTGCTTGGGGTTTTCATTTCATGGGTCCTGACTGAGCGAGAAGAAGCCGGAGCCTTCTCAGGCGCTTAGTAGAAATTTGAGATTTTTTTTTTTCTTTCTGTCCCCCCTACTCCCGTTTTTGTCACATTCTTTACCTGAGTCCCTTTCACAACGGTAAGGTTACAGGTTTTCTCTCTCTCTCTCTCTCTCTCTCTCTCTCTCTCTCTCTCTCTCTCTCTCTCTCTCTCTGTCTCTCTTTTTTCTCTTCTATTCCTCATGTACATGCTTTTATTTCTCTTTCAGCGTTTACTCTCACTCTTTTGCCTCATTTTAATTATTGCTTTTTTTTTCCTCGTCCACTTTTTTTATGTTTACGAAATAAAACTCTATTAAATAATAATTAATGAGATTGAACTAATTATGCTAGTATTTAAAGGAATGCTTCATCGTGCTAATAGTTAAAGAAATACTTTATTTAGTGAATAAGCTTTACAGGAAACATAAACAAGTAACTTTCCTCTTTCTAAAGACTGTAAAAATTGATTGGTTGATTTATTTTTGTATATTTGTGCACAGTTAGTAACAGGAACTACTTTAGAGATCAGTTATTCCCTGCATGGCTGTAAACTTCAGACGTTATTCAGTAAACGAAAGGTGTGTGAAATGACCTTCCACACACACACAACTTGGCCACAGGTCTGTCAGGTTCAGCATTCCTCCACGCTGTTGTCACTGCACACAGTGAAACAGAAAGCCTAGCCTAGCCTAGGGTTAGACTTAGCTTTCCTACAGCCAGAAGCTCTTCTGTGTCCTAAACTCACTAAGAAAGTCAGAAAATAGGGTACATTTCTTGTTCATTATAAAGTTATAGTGTACCAAGTGTCTTCTGTTTCCTGTATGATGATGCAACACCCATTCAAGGCCTTTATCAGAGTATAGTGTATCTTGCTACCGTCTAAACGTTTCTACAGAGCATTCTATTGTAAACCAGTAGAGTTTTCCTACTATGTCAGATCAGACCCGTTGAAACAGGTCTTGAACAATTATTAACTGTCTCAGTAGCCCACTTTCTACTTCTGCTGTGTGGCTTTACCACAAAAGAACAAAGTAGTCTCCAACATGCCCCATTCCAGCTTTACCTGTTTTTATAGCCAGCCGTTTTGTTGGCATAGATCCTCCTCTGTCTCTGCAGTACCTCAGGGCAGCAGGTTTCTGTGTGTGTTATCAGGCTCGGCTCATCAGAGCTACAGTTCTACTCATTTATGATGGTTACCATCAGATCTGATGCAACACCAGGGTAACAATCACAGCAGGCATCTAACAGAAACTGTTATGAATGGCATCAGGAGGCTTTTTAGCCATTTTCATTTATTGTGTTAAAAAGTTCTTTTACCATTTGCACCTTTCCCTCTTTCCTATTTCAAGTGTTTGGACGGTCTTTGCCATCTTACGAGGCAGCATTGGATATCATCACTCTCTCTAATACTGCCTGGTAATGATGATGAGGGCTCTCCGCTGACTCCAGAAGAAGCCACAGCACACACTCAGGCAGTTATCAGTGACTTTTATCAATCCAAAGCCACTTGAGGTTGACCAAAGGCACTTAGCACCCATCTTACCTGACAGTGCTGGACTGTGTATCTGTTTTCTAACACTGTCTGGTAACGATGTTTGTTGGGTGACCCAATGACTGCAATGGATTCTCTTCCACCTTATCATAGGTAATGTACATAGCATGCTATTTTTATTTATTTATTTATTTTTAATTCATTTAATTTTAGCTAACCCCATTTTCCAGGTCTCTTCTGTCTTAGCATGTCATGGGTGAAATCAGTTTGGTTTTGTTGGCGTTGCTAGTCAGGCATTCAAAGAAAGAAAGAAAGAAACAACAATAACACCCAGCATTGTGCTGTCCACCCATTGCCCACATGATAGCTCATCACAGCATCTGTTTGATCTTTACTTTAGCTGTTAAGGCAAAAATGCATTTTAGGGCAGGTGTTATTTATTTATTTATTTATTTATTGGCAACACACACACACACACACACACAGGTTTCTCAGAAATCTTAGTGATGGTTATTCATAGCACTTCCTTGTAACAGGTAGACGATGTTCTTGGAAGAATGTCTAAGTGAAACCTTTACGATACCTTGTCTTGGAGATAAACTCAGAAACCCTAAATGGGAATTAGTAACACAGGACATACCTATATTCTGGGATGACATATTATTAGTACTCTAAAAATCATCTGCAAGGTCAGCCCAGAAAAGAGTCTGTCATAATACATCACGTGACCGGATGAGTGGCATTGTTTAATGTTCAGTTAGGAAGATATAATCAGAAGTCGTGGGTGGGGGTGAACGGGGGGTGAAGAGAGGGAGAGTCCACACTTCTCGACTTTGTTTTATTCACTTCCCCGTCCTTCTTTTTTCCGTCTGCTCAGCCCCACCCAGCTTTAGTTAAAGAATACTGGTCCGTTGGCTGTTAAACCAGACGTGCTGAAAGCTGTTTCCTCATCCCCTCCCCCTGGGTTCTGGGTGGCTTTTGTGATGGTAGGCCAGGCTCTGATTGGACAAGCTTGTTTTACCTGCGTGGCACATCCTGCAACTGACACATGAGCTCACCTGAACATGATAAAAAACAGAGTTATTGACACCCTTGCTTCTGCTTCTCCTCCTCCCATAGTCCTTGGTCCGCTCATATATCTATCTAAATATTGTAGCTCATATTTTTTTTTGACACTGTAGACGTTTATGTGTAGTTTAGTGCCTCAGCAGAGTAAATATACCATAAAGAGATCCAGTTGGCTAAGTCAGATCCATTTTAAATATCTGTGGCCTATGTATAATTGTTTGTGTCTTTGGTTTTTATCAGGTTTTAAAAGAAAAACAGAAAATACAAACATACAATATTTAAAATAGTTTTTTTTACAAGGTACTGTTTGGTTAAGGTGGAAGACTCAAATATTAAACCACGCCCATATTTGCTCATCTGGGGGAGGTTTTCATTTATGTGTGTTACACATGCATGGAACTGAGTCATGTTTGCTTTTTTTTTTTTTTTTTAGCAGTCACATTATTTACTATCATAAAGAGGTAGTACTTTAGGCTTTAGGCTTTTCATCTCTTCTTTTGTTCTTCTGTTTTCCCCTCCTCTCTTTCAAACTTCACTCTAAATAGAATTTGGATCACAACAGATGTTTGTTTTTTGTTTTTTTTGATCTCCAGTCAAAGATCACACTGCATTTCATTTCTGTTTTGCTTGTTGGCACAATAAATTCAGTCAGCGATATATCTACGTCAAGCCTTGTGATTGGTGTCTTACCAGACATGGTTAGATTTGATTATTTGTGTCTAATACTGTCTGGTAATGCCGTCCATTACATGGCATTAACATCCAGATGAAAAAAAAAGAAAGGAAAGATACTCCAAGGAGGTCATTTTCATTCTTTTATAATTTTGCAATATGATATATATAGATATATATTTAGTATTGCAGGGAAGTAATAAGAATGAATCACTTACAGAATGTCCTGAATCATTTTGCCAGTTTAGTCAGGCCTTTAAAATAGTGCAGACTAAAGGCTTGGTTTAAACTGAATGAGGAACTATGAACCCAACACTGGAAGACTGATGCCATTTACAATACTCTTCCATGTGTCATGAGTCAGAGTTTCTCTCCTCCTCTTCAAGAGAGCTGTGAGTCATGTTTGTCATCCATCATCACCTGTTCATATATGTGTTGACAGTCATGTGATGCACCTTTCACACTATAATTACATACAGTGTGTAGCCTTTGTAGGAAACAGGGTTTCGATAAATATGAATGTTGTTGTGGCGGGGGTGTGCGTTAGCTGTTAGAAGAGAATGCAGCAGGCCCGTTCTCAACCTGTTGTCATAGCAACTCAATTCCACATGGGGACAAAACTCACAAAAAATCATTTCAATGTGGCAGATAGATTACAGTCTATTCAGGAAAAAAAGACAAAATGTGCATGCTTCAATTATTTATTTCCCTGGTCTATTTTGAATGCATGATATATATATTGTACAAAAAACAAACAAACAAAAAAAAACCTGAAATAAAGTGAGCACAAAATCAAAACCGATCTTGTCTGTAGCATTACTTTAGTTCCACTCGATCGAGTCAACATTATGTGTGGGCAGGTAAGCTATATGTTTGAAGGTGTTAGTAAATCTTGGCCTGTCTATGCTGTTCGCCTGCTCATTGTGTTCAGAGCGGAATGCCTGGCTCTAACGGAGAACAGATCTGGTTACATGTGAACAGAGCTCCCTTTTTAAAAACCTCAATTAACCCGCGAGCTCTCCCGCTTTGCCAAAAGCTCATTGTGTTTATCCCCTAACCACACAGCCAAAGGTGCATCTATCTGACACAGACGCAATGGCATCTAGAGCTCCGGTTAAAGTCATATGCACGCTCTGAACTTTTGATATATATTCCAACACTTTTTTTTAAATGCTTGGTCAACACATAATGTATATCAGACCACACAGCTTATTTGAAAGCTTGTCTAAGCCACAAGAATTAACAGCTGCATGATTATGACAATCAAATAAAAATGGTGCATGAGTTTTATTGACTAGAGCAGAGTAACAAGACATAATTTGCAGCCAATTTTAAGAACAATTATTTTGTATCTTTGGGCAAGATTTTGAATTACTCATCATGTCAAGGATTTTGTTCACCTGTGTATATAGCTGTTGCATTTGTGGCTTTAAGTCGTGGCTTAAATTTGCAATTTTTTTTTTTATTTGACTGCAGTTATTTAAAATATTTGATTTGGCTTATCCCTAATATTTAAAAATTTACAACCCAATTTAAACATAAAATATAACATAATATGAACACCCACAACTAATCATGATTAAAAAATAATTTAAAGAAAATATAAAAAGGGGAAAAAATGGGTTTGTTGGATTTATTTCTTTAAACTTGAATAAAATTTCGGGAATGCAAATGGCCTTGCCTGAAGTGAGGGCAGCACAGTAGCCTACCATTGCGTGACATCACCGCATAAAGCCGTGCAGGAATCTAGCGCTCGTCTGAGCACGCTCAGTGCAGTCCAACTAGATTCCTTATTCTTCTGGGTGAGGTCGACCCAAGCTTGCCAGTGAAATGGAACAAGTCATCAAGATTAAAACGTGGGCTGTTAAAAAAAAAAAAAAACAACGGTTGTGGCAAACCGGTGTGGAGAATATGTACTTATGCACATAGGGAACTCCCTGGATTGTTTAAGAGTCTTTTTTCCGGAACTAATGGGTGCAGTATATTCATTAAAATGTCATATTACAATCATTACACAGGCTTAGTTGTGTTGATGATACTTTTCCTGTTTAAATATTGCATTTTTTTTTATTTGAAAAGTTTCTTCACCAGATTGAATAAATTAGGTGAAATTTTTCATACTTTGTTATGACTAGTAGGTAATAGATAAATGTTCCTTCTTATGAAGAGATACACGGTTGACCTTCTTGACAAAAAAATGAACAAAATATTAAATGATACTTCCTCCCAAATTCCCCTCTTCCCAAACATGACAATTAAAAAACAAAAATTAATAAGATAACAAGGCCTGAATTCACTACACATACAGACTGTGTACTTCCTAGTATATGCTGGTCAGATAGGTGAATTTAAATTTAAACAAATGTTATCCCTTCCTCTCCTTCTGGCCGTTTTCTCTCTCTCTCTCTCTCTCACTCACACACACGCACCCACGCACGCACCCACA
>JAQMYF010000003.1:24712350-24722813 GCA_030014195.1 Neosilurus mollespiculum
CTGAGTCTCGAACATTAACTGGAAGTTTATTCCATAATTGTGGGGCTTTGTAAGAGAAAGCTCTGCCCCCTGCAGTACTAATAAATAAGTATAAGACATGAATAGGTTTGGGAGCTCCAAAGCAACAATAAGCAAAAAGAAAAAGAGATTTAGAGTTAGAGTTGCTATTTACATTATGAGACAGAAAAACACAACACACACAACCATTCATTCTAACCTAGGGGCGATTTGGAACAGCCAATCAGCCTACTGTGCATGTTTTTGGATTGTGGGAGGAAACCGGTGTACTTGGAGGAAACCTACCCAAGCACGGGAAGAACATGCAAATTCCACACAGAAACGCCTGAGCCCGGGAATCGAACCCTGGAGTTTCTTGCTGGGAGGCGGACGTGCCAACCACTGTGCCCCCTTCATTTAGAACTCATTATATTTTTCATTCTGTTGAAATATCTCTCTTTAGCACCATAAAGTGATCATAAAGCACCTAGTGGTCAATAATTGGTAATTAATTGGGTTATTGGGGCAGTAATCATGCTTGCCCAAGTTTGTGCTATGACCACTTTCACAGTAGAAGAGTGGAATTAATGTCAGATCTGCCAACCTGGTTTATTTCTTAATTTATCTATTTTATCGCAAATAATTAAGTTTATATAATCTAGTTTCGAAACACTTTGCGGAGCTTATTTTATTATAGCAGTTAATCAGAATGTAAATGTAAAATGTAATCACTTTCCACAAACAACAGCAGACAGTGTATATGATATACAGAAACATCTGTAAGATTTATTTTTTCAAAATTTGGAGAGGGAGGAAAGTGGGATTATGAGACAGACAATATTAGTGTATTGAAAATGAATGGATGCCACAATGGTATTGTCTCTGACTGAGACTGAAACAGAAATCAGCCTCTTTGTTCCAATGCTAACACATTTGTTTAGCTAGTTTCAGGTCGATTATGTGGTTTTTTAAAGACGAAGCACTCTATGCCTGGAAATTTTGCTCACCAGTGTCGTCCTTTCCGAAAAAATATACAGCTGATATCAATCAGAACAAATATGTAAGTGTATGATAATAAAAGCACAGATAGCAAACATTTCTCTCATGACATCAGACATTACGGCAGCCATGTTTACATTTACAGGCAACTGTAACATGAAACTGAAACTAAAGAAACACAACTGTTATGACAATTCATATCACCTGCAATGACTAAAATACTCTCACTCAGTCTTCTACTTAATCCTACTGTAGGATTATACTCCTAATGGGAGTTGATACCGCTGTGCATCAGAAGGCCATGCACACCATGATGCATTTGAGTGCCAAACAAAATAAATAATAATAAAAAAATTTAAAAATCTGTGAAAACCTTGCATCTTTAGAGAGCTCAAACACCCCAGTGGAAAAACCTCGTCATTTGGCACTCTGGAGATTTTGTAACACAGCGATTGTACACTTTAACATCATTTATGGGTCAAAAAAGTGGGGAAAAAACATCTCACCTATAAGAAATATAAGGAAAAATCCAACATGGACATCTTTCAAAGTGCTAGCCTTCAGTAAAGGGGCTTACATTAATCAAATGCATTCATAGCAGCTACTATGTTACTAAGCACCCCCCCCACCCCCCCGACTACAGTGCTCATGTCAAAATATTTCAGAATGTGAACGTGAAGTGATATGATCACCTTTTTAATTTCTTCACAGGATTCATTTTACAGCTTTGTAACATCAGAATCAATCACAGACAGTTTAGTGTACTCAAACCCAGTCCCACCCTTTGGTGTATTTAAATTTTACCCAAACCATTACCAGGCAACCTATGTCCCTGCAGCAGTAAACATGTGGTCCCCAGGCCAAAGATACTCAGTCACTAGATTATTATGTTTTCATGAGTGTACAAAGAAATGGAAAGAAAAGAAAAGAAAAGAAAAGAAAAGAAAAGAAAAGAAAAGAAAAGAAAAAAGAATTTAAGCATGCATACATAGCAGGTGATATGATACTGATGAGTGGTATACTGAAGGAAAAATATAGTGTCTGCTTCTTCGGAACATCTTCAGTGCCACGTCTGTGAGACTGTAAGGTCCATCAAATGATGTTTTATAAAGTGAGTCGAGAAATTAACGTGAGATCCGTTGGTCCTTATAACCACCAGTGCACAGTATTCCATATACCACCATGTCATTGTTGAAGAGACCACTCATGCACATGTGGCCACTCCAACAAGGATAAAGGTTTTTTTGTTTGTTTGTTTGTTTTTTATAGCTTATCAGTCTAAAGAATTTTATATAGATGTACAGTAACTCTTCTCTCTAAGAGTACAAATGGAGCCAAACCATACCAGTACTATATCCTAACAGCCTAACAGAGCCACATATCTCTCTTTAACTTGTCATCCATCTCTATATCCTAACATCACTTGAGTGGAAAATTACCACTGACAAACGCCACGCATCCAAAACGCAAAACATACCCAGCTGTAAGCTCCATTTCGCCATGCTATATTATTATTATTATGCAGAGATTATCAAAGGTCATGCAACAGTTCTTGCTTATTATCTGATTACACACACACACACACACACACACACACACACAGTCACTCACTCACTAACTAAAATACGTACATTGGTATTTTCATACAAGAAGCAACTACAAGATTTAACTGAAGTGAATACTTTCTATTTGTGTTTGTATTTTTTTTTTTATATCAGAACAGGAAGTTTACACATACGGCACACACTCGCACTATATCGCTTTCATTTAACTCAGTAGTTATGAGTTAATACTTTTATGTTCTATGCACCATAAATAAAATAATATGATGTCTAGTGAGGAAAGGATGCCACCTAATGGTCAAAATTTGATGAATTGTTTTCTATTAATGATATGTTACATATTTGTGTAAGTAACAAACAGTAACCTGTTGAATTCTATTATTCCTGTACTAGCACTATGCATTATTTCCTCTTGTTGGATCTATACGTTATGATTCTGTGCAGGTCTGGTTGCTAGCGATGAAGTGCTGAAAGAGCTGGTACCTAAAACAGTCACTGAAACTTTGGGTGAGAAAGTTGCATTGCTAGTCAGCAGATGCAACAATGCAAATTTATCTTGGAAAGAATCAAAATCAGTTTTAGTAGTTATGAACTTCATAGCATTTCACTCTTCCTGTTTTTCAGACCTGGTCATGGGGATCTTCTATAAATGCCGCTGTGGCCGAAGGTGTTCCCCCTGAGCAGCCAGAACGATTTTGTACTACTGCATTGAGGTGACACAGCAAGTGTGTCCTCACCAAACAGAGGAGAAGAACAGCAGCTCTTCTCAGGATAGCATACTCCAAAAGCCAAACACATCCAGCTGCAAATTGTCCAAGCTGCAGCTAGATGTCCACAACATGTCCAGCTCCCTCTATAACTATTTCATCCAACTCCCCAGGTGCTTTTCTTCATCCCAGCCCACTTATACTGCAGCCGAATTTATCTAATGAGCTACAATCAGAAAACAAACCCTGTTTTTCTCTCCAGCATCATAGCTCCTCTTCAGAATTGTTCATGACACCTTTTTCAGTCTATTAATCTATCCAAGCCATTCCCACACACATGGAGTGCACCTGGCATGAGCCTGAACTGATCTTTGGCCTCGGCAAGCCAGAGCAGGTGATGACAAATGACATGTCTTTGTCTGGTCCCATGACTGCAGTCGGCCAAGCAGAGCAAATAAATGCACAAAAAAAGTCATGGAGTTAGGGTGGAAATGCATGACATAATGACAAGACATAATATATAAATAAACAACAACTGCTCTTCTGTAAAGCAGAGCTTGTACTGGTCCGTTGTGGTGAATAAGGCTAAGCCGAAAGGCAAAGCTCTCAATTTACCGGTCAGCGACTGAAGTGAGCTTCCTTCGCAGGATGGCGGGGCTCATCCTCAGAGATAGGGTCAGAAGCTTGGCCATCCGGGAGGAGCTCGGAGTAGAACCGCTGCTCCTCCGCATTGAGAGGAGGCAGTTGAGGTGGCTCGGGCATCTGATTAGAATGCCTCCCGAACGCCTCCTTGGTGTGGTGTTTTGGGCATGTCCATCTGGGAAGAGACCCCAGGGTTGACCCAGAACATGGTGGAGGGACTGGACTGGGGATGCCTCGGTGTCCCCCCGGAAGAGCTGGAGGAAGTGGCTGGGGAGAAGAACATCTGGACTTCACTGCTTAGGCTACTACCCCCACGATGAGGGAAGAAGATGATGAAGATAAATGCTAACAATTTATTTAAGAGTACGGATGACGCCGTCCTGACAACTGACAACTGACATAAGCCTGCATATAATAATTTGACATTCGACTACCATACATGCACCGAGCCACAACATTTTGCCATACTGACAAGAACAATGACTGATGCCGACTGGAATAAGCCTTTATCAATAATCAGGAAAGCCTTATGTAGGTTTTATTCAGTCCTTGAAGCACTATTCTTCTGATATTTTATAATATAAATCAAATAATTTAAAAGGTTGTTAATTTAAATGAAAATAGCTTTGAGAGAGTCAGTTTAGGGTTGCCAGATCTAGTTTGAGATAAGGCCCATCAAAAGATTTACAACAGGCAAGCAATGATCTTATTACTTGAGCTCCTGACGATGACTAACCCTTTGTTTACACTATAGCATGCAACAAGGCATGCAGTTGCATTCTGTGGGTGTGAAATGTCCAGATTTTATTTTTAGTTCAGGTGGAAAAAAGCAGTTGCTGTATTCAACTAGTTATTCACAAAAATGCATAATGTACTGTGAGGGTTGTTTTATTATTTATTTATTTATTTTAAATCTACAACCAATGATTTCTGCTACTTCATTCCGTGTTTTTAAAGTACTTTTCTTCTTGATTATTCATCTCTATTTGACAGGATAAGATGAAACCTGTTATAAGTTTTTCTTCTATTTGCACATCCGACAGTAAATGGGAACTGATTGCAGGTAGGAAGTAAAGTTGTGTGTAGGGAACTGAAGAAATGTTAAACCACACGTTATAAGATTGGTCTCAGGAATCTTTTTTAATCCAATGGCTTGGCTTATCACTATCAATTAAACAGTCATGCACAAAGAAAGAGATTTGTTGCTTTGTCACTTCCAAGCGTGAAGGTGGGATAAATGTTTATACTGTTTTAATAAAATTCTGTTTCATTGTGGTTGAAATTAAATGTTGTTGAAATGTAAATGTATCTGAAAGCTCAATAACGAATTCTTACAGTGTAATAAACTGAAAAAAGCTCATTTCTGTAGTAGAACTATAACCACCTGTGGCCAGTAAAATTTTTAGCTTTTCTGCTGAGTGGCAAACGAATGCAGCATTAACACCACAGACAGTATTCAAGCACAGAACAGTAAATACACCTCGTCATTCAGTTGTGGTTAATGTTGTTGTGACTACAAATGTCTCTGTGTAGGCTCTCCAACATGTAATCACTTTATCTGGGTGTTAATTGAGGAGTGTTGTACATACAGGTAAATCTCCTCAACATGTCACACTGGATTTAAATAATAGTCACATTTACAGGGTGCAACAGAGTTAGAAGCTTCATGGCTTATTCTGAAACTGGCAAAGACTTGATGAGGAAGTTGGTTTGGCCACAGCTGCGTCACTACTCAAACTGACAGGAAGAACACATGCACCACATGGTTCTTCCATATACAAGTTCTTCGGAACTTACCTTCATTATTTTTGTCCATTTTTGTTTGTGTAAAGAGGTTTTGAGGCAAGACTTCTTCTAAACCTAATTTATCCATATTTTCCAAGCTGCTTGTGCCCTCCTTTCGCTTCGGCTGGTCGCATAGCAGGGTGGGAGAGGGTGTCGGGGTGTTTGGGGCACAGGGACAGATGGCTGTTGGTGTGTAGTGAAAAATCCACTGTGTGTGGAAAGGAAACAAAAGGAGAGCAAGGATACAGCAGACATGGGATGCTGCAGCGTAACCCCAATAACCAAAGGAATCGATGATGTGGGTCCAGATGAACTCGAACTTCTGGAGATTGATGGTGCAGGGTAAGAGCTTGAATTTCCATCAGTACATTTCCATCATTACACTTTTTTCCCAGACATGAGTTTCTGTCACGCTGTACTGTATTTCCTGCTTTGGAAATGTTTGATGCACTTCAAAGCCAGTAAGGTTTTAAAATAGTGACATCTGTCTAGACGTACTATGACTTGGCGAAGATGATTACAGTAAAGTTCCCAGTTGTCTATACATCAATGAGAAATAGTTATTAATTAACATAATGATACTCAATTGAGCCCAAGATTTAAAAAAAAATTAACTAAATGGTGTGAGAATAATCAGTTTCTCCTGATGTAGTGTTCTATTTTAAATTGCATTGCAATTTAATAATTCCATACATGGTTAAAATCTTTGCTTTATTATTACACGGTTTGCAAAAGGATGTCAATGTTGCAAGTAATGAATTCGAAGAAGTAAAATCTCAGATGCGCCTGCTATTTTAGATATTCCGATTACTGTTGCTTTTATTATGTCAAACTAAATAGTTGTTTGCTATGTATGTGTCTACATTAGTTGGTATGCTGATAGTCAATTCAGTTTCCTCTGAGTAGCTCCAATATTTGCAACTAGATATTCTATTAAAAGATAAAAGATAAAAGAACAAGATATTCTGTTAAAAGAAAAAAACAAAAGAAATATATATGCACACTCTTTAAAATGTAGAATAATTTTGCTTCCTGAACACTTAAGGGTTTCCCTAGATAGACAGGAAGAATCCTTACAGTTTTCTTAAAATACACTATAAAGGCCTAACATTATTGGAACGCTATCAGTTTCAGAAACTGGGTATATTTGATAAGAACACGCTCACACACAAGAATATGTGGCATACAAAATATGCAACTAACAAAAAAATAATAAAAATTATTTGCCCATGATAATATAAAAAGGTTATTAATATGAAAATAAGTTTAAATGTGTTCTCACATGGCTCAAGTATAGTTAGCAAAGCTGTTGTTCATCTCACATGGTTTACATAGCTTAGGTTGTTTTTCTCTGTGTAGGGTTGGGTATGTGTCTTATGCATTTTTTTAATGTATAGAGGTTTTAGGCTTGGAAAATATTCAGAGCAAGTTTAATTACCTTTTTGTTCTCCTACATTTACTGACGTCATGTAACATACTATGCTGCACAACACATAACACCACGATGTGATGAGAATTAGAAAGATTCGGAAAGAGGTCAGTTATAATAATAATATAGCAAAAGTACTTGAACTTGAAGCAATCTATGAAATGCCGGAAGCGCACAGAAAGCTCTGTAAGAACAACAACAACAGTGAAATGCAAATATTTATGGGAGTATGGAATCAGCAACACCACTGGAAGTTTCAAAACTAATTAAAGCCACTTCTGCAACATATGAAGCAGCACTAATGTAGTGTGACTAACTGTAGGAGTAAAGCATTTGTGAGCATTCTGGTGTCTTACACAAGGTTGGGTGCATCAATCCTCTCATTAGGAAACAGCAGGGATTAAACTGGGAGGTAATCAGTGGCTTACACAATGCTCATGTTTAAACTATTAGAGTGATAGGGATCAACCAGCAGCACCCTCACACACACACACACACAAACACACACACACACACACACAAAAACACCCTACAGGATGCCCAGGGCTACACACACACACACAAAAACCCCCCTTCAGGATGCCCAGGGCTACACACACACACACACACACACGGCTTAAATCAGTGTATCAAAGGCAATCTCATAATACTTCAGAAAAGAAACATTGGTTAATATTAGTGCTTACAAGGCGACATACTGAGACTGCGAGGGTCAGATGGTCACCGTTTACTGCCCTCTCACAATAATCTGCTTATGTCTAGAGACCCGTCTGGTGGGGCAAAGCAAGATGCAGCAGAGGAAGTAGGGTGACATAGCAACTTAGTAAATGTGACTTAATATAATAAGTAATCAAATCTCTGGTCTAAATAAGTAGAATGATGAAGTAGCACTTCATAATGGTTGGTAACTGATATAGTGAAAAGTATTAAACTGTGTGAGAGGCCATTTCTGATTGTTTTGAATCTTCATTATCTGCTTTATTCTGATCCGATGTCCAATCTTTTTTAATCCTTTTTAGGCAGATTTCTATTATGTAAACTCAAGACAGCAGACATGAAAAAAATTATTTTAAGACTAAGTATTTCATTTTTATTTTAAAAATATAAAAATATTTATTTTGCCCTTTCTTGTATTCCTAAAGAAGCCTGAAGGTGTTTCGATTTAAACATTTAATAATTTGAATATAGTAGTCTGTCCTGAGCTGATGGTGTACATGTAGTACTTTTCATACTCTGTACATTCTGTTGAAGCTACTGCTTTAAACAGACCAGTGACACATACTGTCACAACGTTTTCCATAACATTCAAAAAAGAGGTTGCCCTAAAAATACTTTCGTGGACAGCAAATAGGCGAAAATATCACCTACGCACAAGCGGCACAAGAAACCCCGCAAATCCAAACATGCAAAAGTATGAAAAGCCATGAGAGATACATGATGATAGTCTTACTTCTGACACACTGTGTAGATCACTAGATTCTAAACTGTAATTGGGTATCCGAGGCAACACTTTCAACGGGAAAGTACACGTGCACAGATGTACACAATGTAGTTACAATAGCTGCCGTGAGGGAGCGACCGAGAGGGAGTTGGGCTTGGCGCAAAAATGTCATGGTTTTAAAATTCATTCCGCACTCCGGCAGGAAAAAAAACTTTTTCTTTTTTTAGAAATTACGAATATTAACATTTGCGGATCCGCGAAACAAGATGCAAAAAAAGGAAGGGCCTAATTAGGCCCTAATTTGTAATTTCTTGACAATCTGTGGAATACTGTGCCTTGAATGGGACCTCCGTCAACCATGCACACACACACACATGGGATTTTTATTTGGACTTATTATTCAAATGGAAATTAATTATGCAAAGTGGCACTAAAATCCACATTTCATTTAAAATTATTTTGAGTGAACAAGTTTAAACACATTTAATGAATCCCATACTAAAAGTTTAGAAAGAGTGAAACAGCACCTGCCTATTGCGCCACATGTGACCAAGCTTATTTTGATATAGAAATTTAATTTGAATATAATCTGTCAGCCCTTTTATCAAAATGTAAAATCTTTAGTCAGGATGTTCAGTGTTCAGTGTCTTGATTAAATTAAATCCATTCCACATAATCCATCTAGGCAAAGAAAAATTCTCAGCACAGTTCTTGCGAGAGGCTATAGAAGCTCTTGATGAGCAGAATAGACTTTACATTACTCCTCCACCTACAAATTGCTGGAACATTAGCTCATGGAACAGTTGAGATTCTGTGTATGTTATAAAGAGTGTTTCAGTGTTTAAGGTAACTATGTGGTGATAAAATTATCATGAAATTAATCATGCGTGCGATGCTACAGATCAACAGGCTTCCATGTTAACTGCTGACGACTGACAACTAGGTTTGTTTGTTTGTTTTTTAGCTTTAGCTATTCACAGATTCATTACAATGGTCCAGACAAATCAACGTAAATTATTTGAATACTAAACCCATTTTTGTAAGCAAAAACGACTGCATAAGACACATATATGAACATAATTATTTTTAAAAAGTACTTGGGTTGCATAGTGGTGTAGAGGTTAGTGTGTGTGTGTGTGTGTGTGTGTGTGTGTGTGTGTGTGTGTGTGTGTGTGTGTGTGTGTGTGTGTGTGTGTGTGCACCCGTGCGTGTGTGCTCGTGTATGGTATTGGCATTTTTTGCACTCATCATTCAAATGGCAATGCATTTTGTAATTGGAACTTCAATTGCCTTCAAATGGTCTTTAAACCTGCCTTAATTTTGTTGTTGGACCTGCAGCCAGCCCCAAGGGAGCATGGGTTAAATTAAATCGTACACATCATTGTACACAACACAATTATATTAGTTACTACTGCAGTTATTTTTAATTTTATGGAATATGAATCTAAAAGGTTAAATTGTATGTTCTTAATTGCAGTGTTAGTATTCTGTGAATTTATTGTTTTAGTAAACTGAAACTGTATACAGTATAATGATCTTCAATTCCAGGATTATCTGCTTTTTTGCAGGGTGTGGACTTTAGGAGAAAGCAAGCTGCAGATTTCACTAAGGAATGAGACAGATGAACCTCCTCAACATTCTCCACCTGCCAGGATTCTTCAGAAAGACGCAGGGTTATTTGAGGTTCGGCAATCCCTATTATCTTTAGGAAACTCAGCTTTAATGGGGAAAATCTTTTAAGTTAACCAATAAGCAATATGACACTTTAGGATAAGATGTTGTAATAAAGATCTGTACGCTGTGATTAGCTATATATATATATATATATATATATATATATATATATGTGTGTGTGTGTGTGTGTGTGTGTGTGTGTTTTTACTTTTTTTCTGTGTTTTAAT
>JAQMYF010000003.1:24723677-24733790 GCA_030014195.1 Neosilurus mollespiculum
GGGTGGGTGGATGGAGGGGTGTATAGATATGGTGTGGGTGGATAGAGGGGTGTATGGATAGAGGGGTGTATGGATATGGGGTGGATGGTGGGGTGTATGGATATGGGGTGGGTGGATATGGGGTGGATGGAGGGGTGTATAGATATGGGGTGGATAGAGGGGTGTATGGATATGGGGTGGGTGGATATGGGGTGGATTGAGGGGTGGGTGGATATGGGGTGGATTGAGGGGTGGATGGATATGGGGTGGGTGGATATGGATAGAGGGGTGGATGGTCATTCTGTTTTAAAATTTAATTAAAAAACGCTCTCTCTCTCTCTGTCTCTGTCTCTCTCTCTCTCTCTCTCTCTTTTTCTCTATCTCAGGTATCCTGTACAAGGGCAGTGGGGAGAATGTGTTTATTTCCCAGCAGCCCCCTGTGATCAGCAGCATTATGGGTAACGGGCGGAGGCGCAGTATCTCCTGCCCCAGCTGTAACGGTCAGGCGGATGGTAACAAGCTGCTGGCTCCTGTGGCTCTGGCCTGCGGATCAGACGGCAGCATCTACGTGGGAGATTTTAACTACATCAGACGCATCTTTCCTTCAGGAAACGTCACCAGTGTCATGGAGCTCAGGTAGGACGCAGGAACGAGGATGGTGTGTGTGTGAGTGTGTATATATAACAATATAATATATAACAATATAAATAAATGAATATAATATATACCAATAGTGTGTGAGTGTGTGAGTGTGTGTGTGTAAGAGTGTGTGTGTGTGTGTATGTGAGTGTGTGTGAGTGTGTGTGTGTGAGTGTGTGTGTATGTGAGTGTGTGTGTGTGTGTGAGAGAGTGTGAGTGTATGTGTGTGTGAGTGTGTGTGTGTGAGTGTGTGTGTGAGTGTGTGTGTGTGTATGTGTGTGTGAGAGAGTGTGAGTGTATGTGTTTGTGAGTGTGTGTGTGTGTGTGTGTGTGTGTGTTGACTTTTTTTCTGTGTTTTCCTCCTTAAGGCCTCTACAAAAGAATCTGCTCAGAAGAGGATCTCAGAAGTATGTCTATAATTTTACTACATACATCTGCTGTACATATCTCTGTTGTTCAATATAAAGTGATAACAGTACCATAAACATATAGAATCTGATAAGGTGAATCGATTTTAAATGCATTAGGCACAGTTGAAGCCTCAGTCTTATGGATGGGGGGGTTGATTAATTTTCAGTTGAATGACTTATATTATCATACTCATTCTAAAGTGAAGGTTAGTTAATCTATAGTAGCAGATTGCACAGGGGTGTTAACAAGTGTATTTATTTGGTTATAGAAGGAGTCTCCAGTGTCAGTTACCTGTATTTGCTATAGTAGAGTTGGAGCTGTAATTTTTTTTCCCTTTTCTGAGAAGAGGACCTTGCACTTCCTCAGCAACATATCAAGTGACTTTTTTTTCTTAATAATTAAAATATAACAGGAACTAATTTGTTTTATGGAAGTTAGCATTATTCAACAACTGTAAATATAAAAAAAGTATGACATATTTTTCAATTAAAACATCTTTATCATGATTAAAAACTGTTGTGATAACATAGGATTATTAAGAACTTTAGAACATACTGTATTGTTTACGGAAAATAATCGGCATCACACCACACCATCATTATTTATTTTCCATAAACACTTCAGTACCATTTACTCCTCAGTTAAATACAGTAAAGTATCACGAATACTAATGAAAAAACATGTTCCTAATAATTTGTTGTATATGTTGCCTGTAAGGTGGTATTGTGGGGCCAGACTAAAGATGAGCTACACCAAAAACTGTACAAACATCCAATCCGAGACTGGGAAGGAAGAACGCCACATGCTTATGGAGACATTGTTTACTCTTCTGTAGTGTTTTTACATAATGGCTTCACAAAGGTAACAAAAAAAATAAATAAACCGGAGATTCAGAGATCGCAAACAACAAAATACACATCATGTGTGAAATATTGGAAATTCTGAAATATTTCAATATTGAAATATTGAAATTCGGTTTTAGAAAGACTTTGCATGATGGCAAAATAGTTTGCATGATCTAAATGTGTGTGTGTGTGTGTGTGTGTGTGTGCGTGTGTGTGTGTGTGTGTGTGTGTGTGTGTGCGTGTGTGTGTGTGTGTGTGTTATCATTCCCAGGTTATGAGTGAAAGATATCTGGTTCTTTTCTCTTTTCACTTATTAATCCTCGCCCTGGACAACTCCGCTCGCGATTTCATTTATGAGGTAGGTTTTGCACAAACACATCTTGCTTTCTAACATCCTGTTTCTATTATCATTGTCAAATAGTAACCCTTTATTTTGCAGCTCTCCATGGTAACTTTACAGATTAGACTTAGGTGAGATTTACTCTGTTTTCCTGTTTGCTATTTTTAATGAACAACTAGCAGTTATTATTAGACCGAATCCACATACCATAACTACTATCAACAGGGAGGGGTTCCAGCTCTGTCTCTGCAGGCTGACTTGTGTCTAACACCACAACATTCAAAGTTTTTAAACTCTTCTAATACTAATAATATCCTGGAAAAAAGGCAAAACAACAGGTGAATTAATACTGAGAATCTATACGCTGAATTTTCTTCCTTATGTCATCTCACAAAGTCATTTCTTCACCAGTCACCCATGACTTGCTCATTATATATATATATATAAAATTATTATCATTATTAATTAATTCATTTATTTTTAATTAAGTGGAAAATCAGTGGGAGAACCAGTGCTATCATTGCTTTATCAATCCCCTTTTCCACACAACAGCTTTACTTTAAATGGTTAGATTGAAATGCTGCACTCAGAGGGATGAATAAGTGAAAATGATTATCTCAGCAGAACGATGCAGGAAGCATTGGTTTACCACAAATTAAAGCTATAATCGGGTTCAATGCTAGAACGCACTAATGGGGAAATGTATTGAATTTAGGTACAAATTCAGGACCCTAAAGGAACATGCCATGTATTTATAGCTAAAAATCCTCTACATTAGAAAAGTATTTACCCAATTCCTATTTCAGATGTAACAAATCAAACATTTTGTAGTTCAAAGCAAAACTGGACTGAGAAGCTGAATACAGAGGAAGATTCTGAGCTCACAGTCCATATCACTGGATTAGTTTACTGACACATTGTAAAGCCATGCACAAATCACATGACTCAATTTTCTAAATTAACCCATTTTTTGTGCACATGTAAGAAACTGTACATACATTGGAAAATTATTTCCACCTTTGTTGAAACCCTTGGAAGATTTCATCGAAGCATACTGGTGTCAGTTCATCTGAAATGGTGACGTGAACATTGTTGTTGATGACAACACTTAGATCAAGAGTTCTTTATTAACCGCACTGGTGTAAAGTTTTACTGTATAATGGATAATAAAGGGCATTACTGATCATGTGATTGGGTAACTCCTATTAACAGAATTTAATGTTGTATCATGCTGACTACTACTGAGTCATGCTTTAGCTCACTGATGAGTCAGGCATTTGGACACTACTGTGCTGGACAGGACTTTTAACTTGTAATTTGGACTGTAAAGCATCAATATCAACATCAACCAATATCAAAATATCCTTAAATGTGAGGGAAAAAACAATCAGAAAACTTACTATATGCTTCTCATGATCTTCAGGAAATTCAGATGATGCAACTTCCTGTTGATCATGTGACATGAAGAATACATAAAATGCAAAACAGCCAATGAGGTTCGGATAAGATTATTATTATTTTTTTAAATGCATCAGAGTTGTTTGAAGGACACTTTACTTATGTTTAATATGTTTTTTTTTTTTTACATTTAACTTACATGCATGTTTGTATAGGGTGGCTCGGTGGTGTAGTGTTTAGGACAGCTGACTCATAGCAAGAAGGTTCAAAGCTCAGTGCTGACTAGAACGTTTCTGTAGGAAGTTTGTCCTCGCCAAGCTTGTGTTGGTGTCCTCCATGTGCTCCAGCACCAGTTCCAGCACACAGATGATGACAATTAGCTTGCAATCAAACCAGTACAGACTGTCGTAAGACAACTTACGGCGAGATAAAAACTTTCAACAAATCAGAAGCCCTGGATGATCAGAGAGGTTCACTTCCTGCTCAAAGCAAGAGATCCAGCCATCAGGTGTGGAGATCAGGATACTTTTAGCTCAGCCAGGGCCAACCCGAGAGGGGGAATCTCCTATTTTAAATATAACTGTATACAGAGAGTTAAAGAAAACTTCAATTCTTCTCACTCCAAGCAAATCCAGCAAGGTAAATACACTAACACTGACATCAAACCATTCCGCACAGCCAGCACTGTGTCACCAACCAACTTTGCCTCCCTTATCCACTTCTACTCTTCCCTTCAACTACTAGGTTTAACTACTTCTGTGCTTGGTTTCAGAGGTGACGATGAGTTGGCCTAAAGGGATGATGTCAAGGATCTTGTTGCTTGCTGTTCAGATAACAACCTGGTGCTTAACACCAGTTGACCTTAAAGATCATGATGGACTTCAGGCAGCCTGGAAACTGTGCACACACATAGTGGACCTGTTGTTGAGAGAATGCCATGCTTCGAGTTCCTTGGTATCTACATCTCTGATGATCTCTCCTGGACCCTTAACTCCATCCTGGTACAAAACAGGATCACAACAACATCTTTCCTTCCTATGGAGCATTCAGAAAGCTCACCTCTGTCCAAGCATGCTGTTCAATGTCTGCTGTTGTTCCACTGAGAACATACTCACAAACTGCATCTCAGAGTGGTATGCTAGCCGCTCCGTATCAGATGGTAAAGCTGATGCTTGGGTGGGGCAAGAAACATTATCAAGGATGCCTCCCACCCTAACCATGTACTTTTCACACTCCTGCCATTCAGCAGATGTTACAGGCAGGCTCAGGAAGAGCTTCTTCCCTGAGGTGTTGACCATGCTGAAATCCATACCACCTCTTTGCTAGCAGCACTGAACGCTATCTGCATGTTCAGTGCTGTAACATGTCATGTACTCTATTCAATTCTTTCACGGAATGAACCACTTATACTTCTGCACAGACTGTGCCACTTTATCTGATAACTGGATTAAGCGGTTAGACGAGTGTAACTTAACATTGCACATCACTGTTCATGCTGTATGACATAGCATGTAAGACTTGTGGCACTTATTTGTAAATAATGGAATATTTTGCATTTCTGCTTATATTTTTCATTGGCTTTGTACCTGTATGCTGCATAATGTCAACAAAGTTTAATCTTATCTATAATATAATCTGCTCTAATCTAATCTAACAGAAGTATGTGTGCAGCCCATCTCTGATTATGGCTATCTCAGCAAGGAATGCTCAGCATTGCTAATAAATATTATGGGAAATATGCATAAATTACGTATTTGTTTTACATGAAATGTAAGTGAGAAAAGTGGGGCATTTTATCTGTATGTCTGCTCCATTAAAAAAAGTATTGTATGATGCTAATTTCTTATTATATTCTAATGTCATAACATTGCCATTTTATATGATTCTAGTTAAACTTGTCTGTCTTCACTGTGTGCACAGGGTATACTTCCTCTCTCAGCAATTGAGGTGAGAGTGATTTCTCCGCAGGACCCCACTGCTCCACACATGTTCGAGATCAGTGGTTAGTCCTCCTGTCTCAAAAGCTTTATCGTAAAATGAAAACAAATTAAAACTACATAATAATAATAATAATAATAATAATAATAATAATATCCATAGACTGAGTAGATAAACTGATATTGTTGTTCTTTGTTGTCCTGCACAGGGCCCATGGTGGACTCTAAGATTTTCATCTGCGCTAGTGCTGCTGAGCAAAGGCTCTGGATTGAGAACATAGAGAACAGGAGATGCAAATCCCTCAGGCAGCAGCTGAGTCCTTCTCACAGTGCTCTCTCCTACCTGGTACACAACATACACAAACAAGCATGTCAGCACTGGGGAAGGAAATGAAGCCCCTGCCTTTGAAGTAGATAGATTGATAATATTTCACAAGTCATGGTACTCATACATACAGTTAAAGTGGTGTTGAAATGCTTGTAAATTCTTTCAGATTTGAAAAAATGGGCATAATATTCAACAGACATATGACAAATGAACACTGGGGGGAAATTAGAGACATCTTTCTCAACAATGTGTTCTTATTGAGTGAAGATGATACACACGAGTAGGCGTAACATAAAACCACCTGACAAGTCTGTGGCTAGGAAGTCTCATATGCTACAAGTTGCAATGCATTGTCTGTTCTGTTACCTTTGTATTAAAACCAGCATTCACAGTTTCAGAGGTTTGTGCAACATTAGCTCTTCTGTGCGATCACACCTGATGTATTAGCCTTCACTCCCCACATGCATCAATGAGCCTTGGGCACCCATGACACTCTTGCCAGTCCATTGGTTGTCTTTCTTTGGAGAACATTTAGTAGGTACTTACCACTGCATTCCAGGAAGACCCAACACCTGCCATTTTGGAAGTCACTCAGATCCTTACACTTGCTAATTTTCCCTGTTTTCAACACATCAACTTTCACAAGCGACTGTTCACACTTTCTGCCTAATACATCCCACTCCTTGTCAGGTGCCACTGTAATGAGGCAATCAATGCTATTCACCTCATTTTCCAGTAGTCATAATGTTTATATTGTTATAGCTGATCATAGTACAAATGTACAGTTAGGTACATTAGTGTTTCAATAGTGTTACAATTTATGAGATTTTGTCTCTGTACACCACCACAATGGATTTGAAACGACCCAGTGAAGATGTGATTGAAGAGCAGAATTTCAGCAGTAGTTTGAAGGTTTTAACAAAAGTATTGCATTAATCTTTAAGGAATTACAGCAATTTTAACACACAGAGTCCCAGTATTTAAAAATCACTGACAACCAGTGACATGGCCGAGTGTGACCTGTTCCCTCCTTACTCATGACAAGATAAGCAGATAAAGGTTCTGGAGTTGATTCTATGTGTTGAATTTGCATTTGGTTGCTGTTCAATGAAGTTCTCAATATAAAATCCTAAGAGGTGTGAATGCAAGTAAAGAAGGCTATGGAAAAATACACACACCTAGCAGAGGAATACCAGAAATATTACCTTCCAAAAGACTTGCAAGACCACGGATGACTAAACTGAATGATCATTAAATTCTTTCTTTGGTGAAGAAAAGCCTATTCGCAACATCCAGTCCAGTCAAGAACACTTTTGCAGAGGTACGCTTATGATTTTCAAAGTCTACAATCAAGAGACACCATGAATGTTAATACAGGGGGTTTACTTTTAGATGTAAAAAACTGGTAACACTCAAGAATAAAAAGGCCAGATTACACTTTGCTAGAAAGCCTGCACAACAAACTTATCTTATACTTAAATAAAGGGAAGGAAGAACTCTTGATCAAACATGGTGGACATTGGTATGAAGTGGAACTGCTAGTGGAACTGGGTCCCTGGTGTTTAATGATGATGTGAGTGCTGATAAAAGAATCAGGATAAATTCTGATGTGTATACAGCCATACTTTCTGCTCAGATTCGGTAAAATGCTACAAATCCTGTAGGAAGGCACTTCAGTGCAAATGGATCAGGACCCAAAATGTACACTGAAAGCATCTGAAGAACTTCTTAAGGCAAAGTATTGAAATGGTCCTAAAAAGTCAGTCGACTCTACTGAGCATGGTTTTCTATTACTGAAGACAAAACTGAAGGCAGAAAGCTTTAAAACTTTATAGCTACAGGCTGTAATAAAGGCCTGTCAAAACATCTCAAACTCAATGGCTGATTGTTGTATATGTTAGTGTTTGAAGAGAGGGTGAGGCCAGTGGTGTAGTGGTTAGGGTGCTGGGCTCATGATTGAGAGGTCATTTGTTCAAATCCCCTATAAATGCCTACTGTGTTAAGACTCCTGGGCATGTCAATCACAACTGAGCCTCTGACCACCCAGAAGTATAAGTGGGTGCAATTTAAAAAAAAAACAACAACAAAAATAAAAAAAATACTGGGAAGGTAAACTGCAATGGATTAGCATCCCATCCAGGAGGAGTTGAACTTCTAGTCGCTTCACGCTACAGAAACTGAAATGAGCTCCAGCTGTGATTATTCATTAGGCTCGGGCGTAAAAAGTCTAACGGATTTACTTATTTGAAGACAGAAGTATTATAGATTATAGTTTTTTTATGCTACTGTTTGAGGAGAGGTACAGTAATGTGATTTTACGTTAGCAATCGAAGAAAAGTACAGTAGTATAGATTTATAAATGCTAGCTTTCGAAGAGAAGTACAGAGATGTACTTTTGAAATGCTAGTAATTTAAAAGAAGTATGAGGGTGCTTGTGTAGTGTGTGAATATCATAGGGAAGTCATGTCTTAAATCAAACATCACAAGTTGTGCATTTACCAGAAATGCCAACATGTGCAACATTTGTCACATTGCCCACCAGAATATTTTTTCTCACACCCTTACTAAATAAAAAATGCTCTTTTAATATTTTGGCATGAGGTTCCAAACCAGGACCTTCTTGCTGTGAGGAGAACGTGCTAACCACTACAGCACTGTAGGGTAATTTCTTAGAAACAAGCGTTAGCATTAGAAGTACTTTGATGTTTGAAGAGAGCTTTCATACCAGTGAATGCATGGGTAATAAAAATATATCAGTGGTTATATCTAGTGGTTGGAAGTTGGATGCCTTGAAACAGATAATAGACTTTAGAAATTACTGCGGCTCTCTTTTGGTAGATGTACAAAAGAAAACTGGCTCAAATGCGCCATCATGAGGACAAATCCATTAAGGAATTTTGTACATTGCTCTTTTTGATGTTTGGTCATTTTAAGATTAAAAAAAAAAATCCTTTTGAATTTTCTTTCTCAGTTGCCATGTGATGAGGGCTGGAAGAGGGAGGAGCTAAAACGGTATCTGCTGAGGTCTCCCATATTGCAGTGGGAGGGATCCCCTATCCAGCACATGGGCCAGCCTGCCTTCCTCTCATTGGTGCACATTAGCAATACACAGAAACAGGTGAGTGAAATACATAAAACTACTTTCTTAATTTCATGCACCTTTATCAAAGTGTGGCTTTGCCTTTTGCAGGGATCTCTTGAGCGTCTCTTCGTGCTTTTTCCTCTGGACCTCCTTATCCTATCTGTTGACAGTCAGCGGCTTTGGGTCAAATATGAGGTGAGACAATGAGTAATAACATTTGTAAATCAGCTTATGATATAAATTAAATTAGGTTATTATTTATATGGCAGCCTAGGAGAATCTACTGATATTTTCTACTGTATATGTTTTTAAATTACAGACTTTTCGGAACTATGTTTCGGAACTAATGCCTTGTCAAGATTCAAAATTAAATGAAAATGTACAGTCATTTTGGTGAAATGTATTAAACATAGTTTCCTAAAATCATGCTGTCAGCTACTGTGACCACTGAGAGGTTTGTTGCTGGGCCATACACTTGCATGAGGGTGCTCGGCCTTATATTGTTGTCCAAAAATGTATCGATTATTGGTATTTGATTACAAGTTTATATTACAGGGTCGTCTACCAAGAAAGAGTATCAGAGCATTGGAGAGATCAGCCCGATATGGGAGACTTGAATTTGAACTTACAGGTAACTCTAATGTTTAGCATTTTTCAGTAAAACACATATAGATATTAAGAAGTAGAGATGCTATGAATATTTGTCTGCACTTGTGTATTCATTAATAACATCAATAAGATTGAAGGGCACTCGTCATAAGCATGCATGACACCTTTCTAAGTCTTTCATGACCTTCATAAACTATACAGTGATTGACTTTTTACTTATTGAATTCACAATGAGGCAAGTCTCAGATGTTTTTGTTGACAAAATAATTAAGATGCTTTCTAACAGATTGTCATTCCAGCAGAATGTTTTTTATCTCACAGTACTACTAGTATGCAAGTAGCACATAAAGGTGAGGGGCACAACGGTGGTGTAGTGGTTAGCACATGTGCCTCACAACAAGAAGGTCCAGGGTTTGAGTTTCTGTGTGGAGTTTTCATGTTCTCCCTGTGCTTGCGTGGGTTTCCTCTGGGTACTCCGGTTTCCTTCCACAGTCCAAAAACATGCACAGTAGGCTAACTGGCTGTTCCAAATCACCCCTAGGTGT
>JAQMYF010000003.1:24737025-24750949 GCA_030014195.1 Neosilurus mollespiculum
TGTATGTGGGAAAAAATAACAGTACTACAATTTCATCCCGACAAGCCTGTTTCGTGGTTGCCCACTCATCAGGGTATATATACACACACACACACACACACACACACACACACACACTTTTTTAAATATAAAATTGCACAATTTATCCTGGAAACAATTTACATTTGATGTAGGAAAATATATTCTAGTATAGTATGTTGAATTCCACTTTTTTTTATTTGAAGGAGAGTTAATGGAATCTCTGTTGGTCTCATGTACCTACCCAGAAGATTACCAGAGCTGGATATTCCAATTACAACAGGTAAAAATGCTTACAAATACAAACTCAGATAACTTGAACTTGCTAAACTCAATTTGAATTTATTTGTCATGTTACTCTTTCAGCCTGAAAAGACACAAGCCTACCCTAATCACACACCTCCACCTCTCGTACCGAAGAAGCACAGAAGCTGAAGTCAAACAAAGCAACGGCATCCAACAGTCACTGCACAGGTTCCAAAACATTACTAGAGGACATAGAGTAATATTAGGAATGTCTTTTTAATTCTTACCCTGTTCTAACACACCTAATGAAACTAATCATGGAAAAGTGGGGAAACATTAAAATGTATAGGACAAATGGGTTACAGGTCAAGGCTGAGAATCTTTGATCTGACTGCAATAGTAAACTACAAATGAAAAAGAATAATAGTAATAATTTAATGAAATTGGCTTTATATCTCATTTTGGTTTGTTGATCTGATCTGCCATGTACAGTTTCTTTCTGAGGAAAATATGCTACATTGCATGTAGTAACTTGTACAGATATGCTTTTCATATAAATGTAATTAAAATGTGTAGATTCAAAGAAGATGCATCAGTAGACCAGTAAAACCTTGCAGAATGCATGTATGTGCCTTTACTGAACAAAGTCACAAATCTTCCTGCTTTCTGAGCAGCTTTGTTTTATTCTAAAAACAAAATGCTTTACTGAGTTGTAATAAATTCATAAGATGTGCATTCCGGGGCTGCTGTAGTTCATCTCTCTTATCTTAATAAAACTCGACTCTTATTCTGTAGCCGTCACTACCCTGGCTTAGAACAGTCACAAACTCAGAGCAACAGAGCTCAGAGTTCTTGGAACTGCTGTTACAATAAAGCTATTCAGCTATAGAGCTTATGCCTTGTCTCATTCATGCCTGTGGGCCAGAGATATGAGCTGATCTGGAGTATAATCGCCTGAAGTCAAGGTAAGAAAGTCATCTTTATGAGGTGAACAGCGGAGTGAATGCAAGCACAGGCTCTGGGTCTGGATACAAGCTTTGGAATCAAGCAAATTTTTTAAAGCAATATATCAGAATGTCAAGGAAAGTACTCCGAAATGGTTCAGATCAGCTCAGGGTCAGAGTCACTGAATATTATTCATCATTTTTAACAAGGAAACTGAGCTGTAGCTGACTCACTTACACCCACTGGATTCTGCTCGGGGTCTCAGTGGGTCTGAATCCGAATCACAGGGCATCATGTGTACATATTCAAACACCCACTAACACCTGGGGCAGTTTGTCTGAGCCACCCACCTGCTTTATTTATTTATTTGTTTGTTTGTTTGTTTGTTTGTTTGTACAATGGACGGAAACTGGATGCAACAGACAGACATGAGTATAACAGACTGACAAACTTGTTTTCTCCCCATTTAACTTTAAATGTGCACTGAATATCAATGGAAGAGAAAGAAGATTATTGTGCAGGAAAAACAACTCACTACAATTGAATTTGGACATCCCTGCCCATCAGCTTCCACTCAGAGATTACCTTAACCTCTCTTGTCACAATTGAACACCACCACCACAATATGATTGCTTGTTCAGCAGTGTTCTCTGATTTATTTCAAGATTTCAGAGGTTTTATACACAGACATTCATTTTGCGGTGCAGCAACACAGGCTTGGTCAGTTCAAAGAAAGCCCTATGTGTACTTAATGTTGACTGGTCAGTCTGAACACAGCATTATGTGCAGTTAAAGGAGACAGGACAGTTAGAAAGGAAGTGTTCATCTGCACCAGCATGGGATCTTTCTAGTTTGTACTGAGGGGGAAGGGTGTACCCCATTTTACCCTATCATCCACACAGCCAATACCCCAATCACTGGGGAGATCACAACACTCACTACTGGGCCTAAACTATGGTTTAATACAAAACAAGTATGTATTTGTTAGTAATAGTTGCATTTATTTTAGAGATAAAACATTTACAGAGATACATAACACAGGAATAGATATCTAATGTTCTTTATAGTCCATGCTCAGCATAATTATTTTAGTGTCTTTCCTCCAAACAGAAAATACAAAAAGTATCCACATAAACACCTGCTGAAAGACTTACCGACATAAATAATTGTCAAAAGTTGAAGTGGACAAAAACAACAGACAAATCATTTGCAGCAGCAAATTATACATTTGGTTTAAATTCCATAAAAATCAGAAACTCCAGTTGAAAGGATGAGTATTCGTAGATGTTCAATAATTTTAAAATGGCGTGGTTATTTAGTATTCCAGTATTATGCTGAAACATATCGGGCGAGTATTGCAATTCATGCAATAAAATTGTGTTAAACCTTGGACAAGCTTATTTGAAAAGCCTTTTGCCAATGTGTCCATTAAAGAAATGGTTAAAGGAACAAATTTCCACAGAAAATGTTGTCTTGGCCAGTGACAGTGTAGCGCTTCCGTTACAACAATGAAAACTCCATGATTTTATATCATTTGATTGGGTTTCTATATATAAACTATGAAATATGAAAATGCATGTTCTGCTTCTTCATGAGATCTAGTGTATGAGGGTGGGCTGAAAAGTTCAAAGGCTGACCCTGATGCAGTGGTCGAATTTGACCATGTGTTGTTGTTTTTTTTCCCCAACATAGTCTCCTCTGTGGTCTACACACTTTTCCCATTTGTTTTGTGGTGCTTGGATCCCCTAGGTATAGAAGCGCTCAAGTTCAGCCTATGACCTTTTCAGCCCACCCTTGTACGTCTACATACCTTTGGTATGAGTGGTATGTCAACCGAAGCCAAAGAATGTCATTTGAGGTGAATTTGAAAAAAGATTTAGCTTCGTTACTCCAGGGTAGAATTAAATAAGCAGAATTGTTAACACCTCACTGCTTAGGCTGCTGCCCCCGCGACCCGACCCCGGATCAAGGAGAAGAAGATAATGATGATGATGATGAATTGTTAACACCAAACATGCCTCTTTCTGATTAGCTATACTTGAGGTATTTGAAATTGGAAGTAAGTGACTTGTATTTCCCCCAAGCAGTCCTTAAAAAATGCTACATATCTACAAATGCTAATAGCAACAAAGAGTGAGAAAGAAATGTTAGCATTGATACTTTTACAATTTTTTGATGTGCAACTATATTATTGCAAATGTGTGCTTATCATTGTGAAAATCAATCCGGGATGTCTGTTGTGATTGTTTTTGAAAACATTAAGAATGCAAAATGAAATAAAGCCTTTCTCTTTCCATTAATTAAGATTTTAAATAAAAATGAATGTACTATATTACAGGCCCTCACTGAGTTTCTGGGTGACGCACTTGATGCGAATATTCTCCCGAAGGTTTCTCAAACGAGCGCTGCGACTTGTAATTTCCTCTACATATGTTTTGGGGAACCAGCCCCTTTCTCCATCAGACAACCGGATCCCCTCCACCCATCCTGCAAGGGGAAACAATAAAAATCCATTAGAAATTGTTAGAAATGGAAGTATAGAGAATAGTTGGCTGAATATCTTTAATCTATTAATAATTTTAATATCCATTATGTGGTGTCATACCATCACTTGTAATGGTTTTAGCTTGAAGGATATCTGCTTTCTCCAGTGTAAGTTCATCATGTTCCTGGGCCTGGTAGCTCTTAATGCACTGAACCTGAGATAGATCTACACAAATATAACACAGAGCCAAAACCTTGATTACCATTTATCTGTTTCATTCTCGTTTGAAAATGAATGCAGTGATAATGCGATCTTACCCTCGTTTTCACCCGTGTGAGCTGTAGTTGGATCAGTAGGAATCATAGCTGTGATCCATCGTTGTTTACCACTCCTGTTCAGAAAGAAAAAGGAAATAAATAAATACTTAATATAACATTTTATATTAACATATTTCAGTGCCGGCCTGGCGAGCTGTCCAGGGTGTACTCTGCCCTCGCCCAGAGTCGGCTGAGATGGGCGCCAGCCTCCCTGCGACCCTAATTAGGATTAAGCGGTTCAGAAAATGAATGAATGAATGAATGAATGGTGATATTCCAGTGCCACTTCAGTCTATCAATCCTTCTAAAAATATCCAGGCTCTCATTCTATTTAAAACATTCAATCTGCCATTCATCTTCAACAGAGGTACTTTCTTTCCTTCAGCATGTTAAGGTAAGCCAGAGTGGTTAATGGTAATTATTGCCGCTATTAACCAAACCGCTTAATCCTACTATAATCCTATTTAAACCAACACTGGGTAAAGGCAGGGTACACCCTGGACAGCTCACCACCAGACCATCGAAGGCCAACACAAACACAACCATTCACACTCACACTTCACCTAGGGGCAATTTGGGCCAGCCAGTTAGCCTAATGTGCATATCTCTGGACTGTGGGAGGAAACCAGAGTACCGAGAGGAAACCCACACAAGCACAGGGAGAACATACAAACTCCACACAGAAATGCCCAAGCCCAAGACTCAACCCCAGGACCTTCTTGCTGTAAGGTGGACGTGCTTACCACTGTGTCACCGTGCCACCCTTAAAGACAATATGAAGTAAATTGGAGGGTGAAACCATCAAGATGTCTGAATCTGCTTATGTTTTATTGTCTGGTAAAATAAAATCAGAAGATATATGTAGTAATGCAGTATGAGAGGAAGAGAGAGAAATCAGAAATCAGTAGAAACTTAACATGATATTGTAATATTATAAAGAAAGAAAAGAAACTATATGTAGCTGCACTTGGTCAGTTAAAATTTTGGTCTTGAGAACTGAGGTTTATAGGGCAGCACGGTGGTGTAGTGGTAAGCACGTCCGCCTCACAGCAGGAAGGTCCCGGGTAGGATTGCGAGTCATGGGTGCTTCTGTGTGGAGTTTGCATGCTCTCCCTGTGCCTGAGTGGGTTTCTTCCGGATAGTCTAGTTTCCTCCCACAGTCCAAAGACATGCACATTAGGCTAACTGGCTGTTACAAATTACCCCTAAATGTGAGTGTAAATGGTTGTGTTTGTGTTGCTCTGTGATGGTATGTTCAGCTATTTAGGTCTTTGCCTTTGCCCAGAGTTTTTTGTTTGTTTGTTTTTTGTTTGTTTTTTTAATGCAGGACATACTATATATAACAAGCAAATAATCCGTTGAGCTTAGAGTACTCAAGGCACAAGGAATTTGATCATATAAGAGTCTCACTCTGTAAGTGACTTGAGCAGGATCTGATATTTGAGCTGTTGGCCTTCACACAGCTGCAGAAGGAAGATGAAGCCTGAGATGCCCTGAAGCTTCTGACTCAAGTCCTTCACCTTTAGCTCGCCAATCTTAGCATGTACAAAGACCATGAATTTCCATGTGCTGCAGGGGCAGAAACAACAGCATTATGTAACTATTCTCACACTGTGTCAGACTGATGGTTGGCAGTTAAAACTTAATAAGCAGTTAAAAAGAAATGTTGCCCTTTGCTAACCCTCCAAATGTGGGACGGCGAAAAAACACTGCAAGTTCAAACGAAAATCCAAACATAAATCTTTTTACAAACTTTCCCACACTGTCCCCTACTTACTGGTTTTCATTATTCACTCACTCTTTTCTCCGGGACAGTAAGAGGCAGTCATTGAACAGGTGCAGGTATACAGGTCGTGTAGGAAGTTTAAACTTTGACCCGGATATGCTCATAGTTTGTGTGTCCACCTCTTGCAGCTCACCATGTTTTACTAACCACCGAGACTGTGAGATGAGAGGAAAAATCTAGAGAGAGAGAGAGAGAGAGAGAGAGAGAGAGAGAGAGAGAGAGAGAGAGAGACTAATGAATTTAGAGAATTTAAAAATTGTATCCAGTTTATGATAGGATATCCTGTAGTACCTTTCCCTCAAAGTGTATTCTCTTGTTCAGATGAATCAGTTCCTCCATCCTCTTCATGGATTGCACACTTGAGTTACATTCCTTTATAATCTGTATAAGCACATGAGGAGAGATTTATTTAGTCAGTACTTAGACTCTTTATCTTTTTATAGCATATTGGATATTCAAACTACAGCTTTAGATTTTCCCTATAAACTTTAAATATTTTTTTTAAAAAGAGAATTAAAACATGTCTACCTTTTTCAGTTCATTAAACGCCTTGGTGGCCGTGTCCTCATCTCGCGAGCCAGGCATTGTTCTCTTTAGAATGTTCTGTAACAAGTTTAAATCAGTCCTATGTTTTGGTCTGTAGAAGTGATTTGGTTAAATCATAAATGGAATATCTACCCCTTTTTTAAAAAAAAAAAAAAACCCTGGATTTTATCATGAGGAATAATCAATAGTTGGTCAGTGGATATGCTGCCCACCTCTACCAGCATTTTAAGCCGTGTGATCCTTTGAAAGGGTAGAATGAGGAATGATGTAAGAGGGAGGCGCTGGCAAATCGGGTCCTCTTCCAGACGGACAAGGATCCCAGGGAAGCGAGGACTCTCTTGTCTGTAAAAAAAGAAAAGAGCTATCCCAATCCTACTCTGTTTCATTGCTCTTGTTAAGTTCATCTTCTACTGACTGGTAACTTTGGATTCTTCAGCAAGGAATTTTTAACCAAAGATCAACTCAAGCTTCTGTCCACTCCAAGACTCCTGCACAATGATGAAGAAATGCAGTGTGTATGGAAGAGAATTACCCCCTTTCTTTTCTTTTTACAAAAGTATATATATATACATATGTGTGTGTGTGTGTGTGTGTGTGTGTGTTTTAGCTGTATTTAATCAGTGTGATTTATATCAGCAAAGTTAATGATATCATAGCAACAGTTCAACAAAAAAAATAAAATACAATAAAAAAACAGAATCACTGAGATTGCAAAAAATACTTGCAAACTCGATTAGATGTAACTAATGACATTCTTCATTACACACCAAGCTAACAAACTTCCACCAGTGAATATCTGTAATCATTTTGATTAATTCAGCATAAAAACATCTTTTCCCAGAGCATTCCAGTGCTTGGAAGTGTAACTAATCGTCACTGTCCCTAAGAAACCTAATGTGAGCTGCCACAATCACTATCGCCCAGTAGGACTCACCTCCATCATCATGAAGTGTTTCGAGCATATAGTCAAAGCTTACATCACATCTTCACTGCCTGCTACACTCGACCCATTTCAGTGCAATAGCACTGGCTCTGCACACTGCTTTCTCACACCTGGACCACAAGAACACTTATGTGCGGATGCTGTTTATTGACTACAGCTCGGCTTTCAACACCATTAAGCTCCGGGATCTACGCATTAGTGTCTCCTTATGCAACTGGATCCTGGACTATCTGACGAGCAGACCACAGGTGGTGCGGATTGGCGGCGTGATGTCCTCTACACTGACGCTCAGCACCGGTGACCCCAGGGATGTGTACTCAGCCCCCCTGCTGTATACCATGTTCACCTATGATTGTAAAGCCACACACAGCTCCAACACCATTATTAAACCGTTTGAAAACAACACCACTATCATCGGCTGCATTTCAGATTGCGTCTGCTTACAGAGCAGAGGTGAGTGCCCTGACATCATGGTGCCACGACAACATCCTGCTGCTCAACCTCAGCAAGACCAAGGAGCTCACCATGGACTACAGGTGTCTGCAGGGTGGAGGTCACACCCCTATCCAGATCGAGGGGAGAGAGGTGGAGAGAGTCAGTTGCTTCAGGTTCCTGGGGATCAATATCACTGAGGATCTGAGCCGGTCACATCGCGTGGGTGTGATCACAAAAGCAGCGAGACAACAGCTCTTCTTTCTTTGGCAGCTGAGGAGGTTTGGCATGGACTCAAGAATACTCACCAACTTTTACTGATGCACCATCGAGAGTATTCTGTCTGGCTGCATCACTACCTGGAAAGGCAGCTGTAATGCTCTGGACTGCAAAGCTCTACAGTGGGTGGTCAGATCAGCACAACGCATCACCAGGACTGAACTGCCAGCCATCCAGGACCTAGACACAGTGCTGTAGGAGGAAGGCCCAGCAGATCCTCTCTGATCCCAGCCACCCCAGCAACACACTCCTCACTCTCCTGCCGTCAGGCAGGCGGTACAGGAGCATCCGGACTCGCACCAGCAGATTCCGGGACAGTTTCTACCCACAAGCCATCAGGCTACTGAACTGCTGAAATACCGGACAATCTGCACACTTTTTGCACACTCATTGTACACACTGTTCATGCACACACTACCTCTGCTCTACAACCGCTCTGCACAACAAGAACTTCCCTATACAACCATTCGCACTCACACTCACACCTAGGAGAGATTTGGAGCTAACAGCCAGTTAGCCTACTGTGCATGTTTTTGGACTGTGAGAGGAAACCAGAGTACATGCAAACTCCAATATTAATTTTATGTGCAATATTTGTTTCTTAAGTGCAATATTGAGGGGGCTCTGAGTCCAAGAATTTCACTGCTGGCTGTGATGTTTCATTGTTACCTGTATATAACAAATAAACTTGAACATGGAAGCAAACAATCTACTATGGGTGGCAAGGAACTGTCAAAAGGTCTCAAGAATAAAGATTTGTTGAAAAGCTTAAATTAGGAGATGGATACAAAAAAAAAAATCAACGGCTTTCTTAATCCCTATGAGTAAAGTCCACAATGAATAAACAGATATTACTAGGACCCTTCCCAGATCAGGCTGTCCCACCAGATTGAATAGAACAGTGAGGAGGAAACTGGTCAGAGAGTCTTTGATTATGCCTATGACAAATTTAAAGCAGGTACAGGAATTCTTTGCAAAGAATTGTCATTGCGTGCATGTGACAACAATATCACAAATGCTTCACAGAAGTGGCTTGTATGTGGAGGGGTTGCAAGAAAAAAGTCAAGTCTCAACTGACTGTGCCAAAATGCACCTTGAAGATTCCTAGCGAAATGGAAGAGTGTTCTGGTCAGGTAAAATCAAAATTTACCTATTTGGCCTCAATGCCAAAGGGTATATCTGGCAGAAAGTCAATATAGCTAATCATCCAAAAAAACACCATACCAACAGTAATGCATGGAGGTGGTAGCATTATTAATCAGGGTGCTTATTTCTATACCCACTAAGAACCAAATGGTTACACTGCTTACAGAAGTCGTTGGTATGTCTGCTCCTGGTAGGCCTGGTTAGTAACATAAGGTAGGTAAACCCTCCGTAGTGCTGGGCAGTGGTTTAGGACAATGTCACACACATCAAAGCGCAGGATGTCTGCCTCTAAGCGTTGCTCGAGATCTTGTAGAAATCTAGTGGAAAAACCAAAAGAAAGAATAAGAGGAAAACAAATAACAGTATAAAAGGCAGAAAGAGAGCAGGAGATCGAACGAACAGATGTAAGGAGGTGTAACTAAAAAACATTCTAAGTACCACAGCCACCATGCTTACTTCATTTATCCTGTCTACATACTTCTCACTGACATCCTTGACATCAGGCAATTTGGAGAAAAGCCACTGTTTCTCTTGAGCCCCCAAGCACTCATTCAGCTCTGAAGACATCATGAAGTGGTCAATCGCTATGGTCAAGCTGCGTATGTAAGAAGCTTCACTTGTCACCAGCTCAAACTTAGCCTGAAGTGGGGGATAAGTCAGGGATGAGTCTGAAGAGAAGTATGTACATGTGCACAGATGAGCTGAGGGCAGCACTGGCATTACCTCTTGCAGTTTGCGCTCCTCATTGCTGAAATTGTCCAGTTGCCCACTGCTGCGCACATCAGGAATGTCCTGCCAAAGGGAGAATGCAGATCCCCGTGATGAACGAAAGGAGCTGGAGGGAGAGAGATTGCTGGGAGATACACTGTCCCCAGCCCGGTCATCTTCCATTCCAGGCTCGGCTCCCTGTTGCCTCTGGATCTCACGATTAATTGCAACATCACTGTACTCCTGATACAGGATCACTGATACAGAAAAACGAGAATGAAACAGATGTATGATTACAAGTTTCAGAATTTTTTTTTGAGCTCACACTTACAGTTAGGCAGAAAGCGTGACAGGCGTTTTGGACTTCGAAGAGGGGCGTCAGCATCCTCATCAATTGAATCTTTCCTCATACTGTGCAAAAAAGAATAATAAAACATGTACATTGTTAAATAATGTGATTCTACGTTGCTTATTGAGAGACTCAGAAAAATGATGGATGAGGTGGATGATCACCTGAGCTTGGAGCTTCTCCTGAGCTGTGGCAGAGTGCTGTCAGCAGAGGGCAGTGGTGGTGCAGATCCTACCTGGCTGTGTGGCGTGCTGTCACTTGAGCCTGCTGAAGGACGCTGCCTAATGTTGGGTTTGTCTACAAACAGAGAAATTGGATTAAGGGTAAGTAACATCCATGTGTCAATATGACAATCCTGGAAAAAGGTCAAAAGAGATATGACATAACTTTTGTGCTCTAATAAATGGTAGGCAAAATCCTTCCATAAGACTTTAGATTGTTGTGAAGATATAAGAAGTTCTGAACGCACTCACAGTCTGACCCAGAGTTTACAGATTGGTGACGATCCCGGGAGGACACACGTGCAGACAGGGACTTCCCCAGCCTTAAGGTGAAAGAGTTTTTCCTTTGTGAAAGCTGCAGGCGTGATATGAGCTCAGATGCTGAGAATCGGCGACGTTCTTGGTCTGAGGAACGGGATCGGGGAAAGGGCACAGGCTGGGAGTGCATGTGAGGCAGGGAGGACCCACTTAAGAAGGCTGACCCTTGCAGAGGCCCTTTATACCTCAAGTCCACTTCTCCTATCCCTCCCTCACTTGCCTTTTCCCCAACTGCCACATCCTCAGGCAGGGGATGTGAAGCCAGCGATGGTGGGGAGGAGGCGGAAGGAAAAGAAAATTCTTTGTCAAAATCTAGCAAAGAGCTGGAGCTCTGAGATGTGGGTACAGTGGAGCCCACTAATCCCAACTCTCCATCTATGAAGGACTCAAAGGATCCAGGAAACAGGTAGTCACAATCGAGTACTGGACTGTTTAGAGAGTCATCACTTACACTGTCAGGTGAGTACACCTTCATCTTGCGCCCTGTCACATGACACACAAGGTGCAGGTTTTGTAACTAAACAACGCAAGCTTTTCAAATTTATAAGTATTTTTAAGTTGATAGTATTCACAGTATTACAATGTATTATTGCAGGAAAAATGTGTCATGTTATAAGAGAGGGGTGTTAAAAATTTGTGGATATAGGTTACCCTTGGATGTAGTATGCCATAAATGTAAATAAAGCATTGCATCATTTAACCCACAGCTTCTTTCTACGATAAGAATGTGTCATGAACTAGCTAAAGTACGGTGCCACTTACGTATAGACTTCTCCTTTGAAGAGCCCTGTGATGTTCGTCTCTGGAGACGAAACTGATCATGGCTCTGTATCTCTGAGCTTGCTGAAGAGCAGGGAGAGCTGGGCTGCTGAGAGTCAACAGAGTCCCTGTTCCTGGACACCAGCATTGGTGACAGGGGAAGGAAAAGTTCTCTGGGACTACACTGTGGGAAGAGCTTTTCAGAGTCTGTCTTAAGTAAGTCCACACAGGAAGCTCTGATGTTATCCTCAACTTCTGCCACATCATGTCCATCCGGGCCAAGTTTCATATGGGCCTTTGTAGCATTTGTGTTGTTTTGGAAGCAGTTCGAGGCAGGCCCATTATGAGGCGAGTCAGAAGAACATGGCGATGAACTGTGTCTTCCCAAAGATGATGACGCACAAAAACCATTTGTTTTAGGCTGCTGAAGGTCAATGAAAGCTAGTGTCTCCTGCTGACACACAGCAATGTGCTGCCGCAGGAAAGGCCTGTTCTCCTGTGAGTTGTTCAGAGCCTGGGACTCAGGTGAACCAGGGATCCACATGGCAGAGCTTTCCCATCGGCAACAGAAAGCGTGGAGGTGAGGCTGGAAGTCAGGGAGAGGAGAGAATCCATAGCCAGGGAGCATGGCTTAGATGACACATGAGAGCTCTGGGGAGATATGAAATATAAAGAAAGAATAAGTTACAGGACAAATAATGTTTGTAGAACATTTACTAGTTTTAATATCCAATATTTAAATAAAAAAAGGTTATACAGTTTGCAACGTTTGCTGTACAGTTCATTCATTCATTTGCTGAACCATTTAATCCTACTAGGGACATGGGGAGACTGGATCCTATCTCAGCCAACCGTGGGCAAAGGCAGGGTACACCCTGAACAGGTCACTGGTCCAACACAGGGACAACACACACACACACACACAAAACCATTCACACTTAGAATTTGGAACAGCCAATTAGCCTAATGTGCAGGTCTTTGGAATGTGGGAAGTTCCTTGATGGTTTCTTGGATTGTTTTTTTACTTTATAAATCAGTTCTACCTGGAACTTCAAGGATTTCTCAGAACAGAGACAAACTCAGAAAAAGCTTTAGGGTCCTAAAGGGAACCTTTTACCTTTAATAGTGTTTAAGACCGATCAGCATGCTTTCCCATACGCAGAAGAACATATTCATCTGGATAATTTCCCCTTGTCAGGGCAGGCTTGGACACAGCAAAGCCCATCTCATCCATCTGTCAGTGCACATCCTGGTGTTTCTGGATAAAGCTAACTTTAGAGCAGACTGTTCTCCTCCCCCTATGCTTGGTTGGGCTCCTGTGAGAGCTTCAGCACTGCGTCTTCCTGTTTTAATTAAAGAGTGTGGTTTCTCAGCTCTCATCCCCTGTACTTATCCCCCTCCCTCTGCTTCTGCCACGTTCATCCCAGACAGTTTTACTCCTGCATGGCCACTGCAGCACCAGCTCACAGCTAAAAGACATCGTCCAGAAGTCCAGATCCCAGAGTGTTATTATTGAACAAATTGAAGGGTGTGTCAAAATCATCTCATTCTATGAAATTAAATCCATTCTTACCCATTTTTTGTTATTACTATATATTGTTGTTTGTTTACTTATTCTCATCAATATGATCCAATATTACATGAAATAAATAAATGAATAATACTTGGTTTCTGATTTATCTTCATTTTGTTAAGTGTATAATCATCACTGCACACTGCTGTATTTTTTAATTTCTTTACTCACTAAACCATTCCATATGGTTGAAATTCATGCTATGCAAAAGTTAAAATACATACAATTTGTGACACCTTTAGATTTTTCTGAAAAATTTGTATTTGAAGTGTTTCTGTTTATTAGCCATACTTTTACCTTAATGTACTTGTCGGAATGATTTTTTTGGTTCTCATTGCCAACAATAGCATTGTTCAATACATTTTCACCAAAAAAATTGTAGAGAAGTCATTTTTTTAGTTCTTTTTAAAAGGAGCCCTTTTAGACAAAAGTGGAGGTGTATCACCTTCACTGCACACTACTGTAGGTATATATGTATGTGTGTCTATAAGTGTATGTATGCATCTACACATATATAGCTTAGTATATTTACCTTAGTTGTCTTTTGTGCACTTTTATAATGCTGCTAAACAGAGAGCTTATAAACTGATTTTCTTTGCTCCTGCAACAGTTAACCATAAAGATCTCTTACTCTTAGTTAATGTCAGTGGTGTTGTGCCCCTGAACAAGGTCCCTAACCCTCAACTGCAAATGAACTAAAAATGTAATTTTCTCTGCATAAGGGTATTCTCCAAATGTCATAAATTTAAATGTATGTATGAATAGATGGCCATGAAAAATATAATCTCTTTGCATGCTTTGCATGTGGGGAGCGCTGTTAAAAATATTCCACCCATATTTGCCTAAATATATA
>JAQMYF010000003.1:24758782-24775414 GCA_030014195.1 Neosilurus mollespiculum
TATTTATATATAATTTTTTTTTTTGTAAAGCTACTTAAAAAATTGTTTTTCCTCATAATTAAAACAATGGCACTTATCTGTTTTTGAACTCAAACTCTTCATATGCAGACTATTAAAGAAAAATGAATAAAACTATTCCCCAACGAAAATGGGCACATAAACCACTTCCAGCACTTTAATCCTTGGGTAAGTCTCCAAACTCCCTGCCTTCTCTTCTGTTCTATGTCAGGGATTTTCCCTCATCATGAGTGTCTCTTTGAGTTGCAGGGTCTAACAGTGTGGTGACACAGGCTTCTGTTTGTGTGTTATATTGCATTGGCCCGAGCTCACACAGCTGCTCTAATTGGCCAGGGTCTGGGTGGTCAGTGAGCTCGAGGCAGTCTTCACCACTTGTAGAAAGTACATCAGGATGAGCTGTCTTCACCTGCACCTCAAACAGACACAAGCAATATAAGTGACAGGATGATTGGATTGGTGTGCTTTATTTTTTTTTCCCAAAAAAAACACTTCAGGTGTATAAATGTCTCCAGACTTTTTTTGTTTGTTTGTTTGTTTGTTTTTGTTTTTTACCACAGTAACTATTGAATCCCTAGTAGTTAATTACTAATTTGCTTGGATATTATGGAGTTAATATTTTTACACACTTAAATAGGATTGGATGTAGCAGTTAGCTTCACACCATGAAGGGTCTGGGTTTGAGTCTTGGGCTCAGGAGTTTTTGTGTGGACTTTGCATGTTCTTCCTGTAGTTGTGTGGGTTTCCTTCGGGTACTCCGGTTTCCTTTCACAGTCCAAGGACATGCACATTAGGCTAAATGGCTGTTCCAAATCACCCGTAGGTATGAGTGTGAGTGTGAATAGTTGTGTGCGTCTGTGTTGGCCCTATGATGGTCTGGCGAGCATTTCTGGGTGTACCCCTTGTTTGCCCAGTGTTGACTGAGATCAGTGTTGGCTCCAGCCTCTGTGCCACCCTAACAGGATTGAATGACTTGGTAAATAAGTGAGTGAGTAAGTAAACAGGATTGATATTTCTACACCAGGATAGATTATTTCTACAAAGGTGATGACTACAACTGAAATTCATACTCTGGGTTTAATGAGTACCGTAACTCTACAGCATGTTCTTTTATGTGGCTAAAACATGTCTAATAAAAAAAAGCCATCCATATCCATGATAAGAGTAGAAGAGTATTCATTAATTCTGGCAGGTATGGACTTTACCTCTGACAGGGCGAGCAGGGGCAGCTAGGAGTAAAGTGTGCCATGTTTACATTTTGGTGGGGGTCAGAATCTCCCCAGTACCCGAGGCCTTCCTCTACTTACTCAACCATGACAGTCACAAAATTCCTGGCTTAACCCCTTCTAAAGCATCCCTCTCACACAACCCTGCAACACTTGAGAGACGGTGAGAGACAGATTTTACCCAAAGGAGACAGTCCAGTTATGGAAACATGCCTTGGTGTTCCCATGTCCATGCCAGTCATTTTTTTTTAACCACTGCTGACCTAGCGACCTCATTGTAAAACAAACTAAGACGCTTCTCTGGACCACTGTGACACGTAAACACCAAGATTGTTGTGGTTGCTTTCTTTAAAAAAAAATGCATCAGTCCATCCTGTGCTGGGAATTCCCTTTATACACTGGACACACACACACACGCACACACACAAACACACACACACATGCACACACACAACTTGGAAATAAGACCCAATGAACAAATGAGTAGGTAAATAGTTTAGTGAAAGTGAATATGACCTAAGGCATGTGTGTGCTTTTTGTTTTTCCACCTTACTACTCTGTCGGTGTTTAGATTGACAGGATGATTGAGAGCCTGATACATAGCGGAGGGCTCACTGTACTTTATCCTGCAGATAACATAGCTATTTTGGCTGTATTGACACCAGGTATATGCTTGAAAATTATTTTATTGCTTATTAATGTCACACACCAAAACAACGGTCTGTTATTCTCAACAAAGGTGGCTTATAAAGAATCGCTTAAGGCAGTGATTAACCAATCAGAATCTAGTATTCAATGAGGCATGTAATAAATCATTAATATAGTACCTTTTTAACCAAAGTGACAGAATTTTTTAAGTAATAGCTCAGAGTGTGACTACTGCTTTGACACTTGTCTAGAAGCAATTAATGGGAGAATGATAATGAATGGTGCAGCACTTGGAAAACATGGGACAGTTACAAATATGGCAGAGGAAAATGCTTATGGACAGAAAGATACCCTTATTGTTTACTTTACAGAATGCAGATCAAGATGAAGGATTCTATAATTGATGAGCAGAACAGTGTAATTACTTAATCAAGGTTATGATCTACAACATATAATCTGACATAAAGAACACATTACTGCAGAATGTTATAGAATTTCATAAAGATTTAGAGGGACCATGTCAGTGTGAAGTAATAATCTGCAAAATCTGCTGTAATCATAGAGGATAAAACCTGCTGAAGTTTATGAGAAAAGCGAGCAGAGCTAAGAAAATAAATCATTTCTGATACAAATTTCTTTAAATGTTCTGTGTGATAAATCATGATGACAGACAACCCAGACACAACACAAAATGTCAGACAATCCAACCTCCAAAATTCCTGTAGCTGCAAATTAAAAACTTTTTTTTGATGTTTTGATGTTAGGAGGAAGAAGAAGAAAAAACTGAAGAAACGTGTTCAATTCAATTATTTTCAAAAATAATTAGAATTCTAGAAAAACAAATCTCAGGAAACTTCTGTATGAATATCATGTGATTAAGACTATTCTTCGCTCACCCATTTGCCAAACCACTCAATCGTACTTGCATTGCAGGGAGGTTGGAGCATATCTCAACTGACATAGGGGAAAAGGCGAGGTACACCCTGAACAGCTCGCCAGACCATCGCATTGTCCACATACATACAACCATTCACACCCACACCCACACTTACACTCACACCTAGGGTCAATTTGAAACAGTCAATTAGCCTAATGTGCATGTATTTGGACTGTGGGAGGAAATTGGAGTACCTGGAGAAAACCCGCACAAGCACGAAGGAGAACATGCAAACTCCACACAGAAACGCCCTTGACTCAAACCCAGGACATTCTTGCTGTGATGCAGATGTGCTATTCACTACACCACTGTATTGCACCATATTCTTTATTCAAAAATTTATTTTATTAAAAGTATTTTAGTAAAAATAGTAGAAATTTGCATTTTGCACTGTTAGAGAATCAGACTTCATTGCGAAACATACTGCAATCTGTCCATTGATTACACAGCCTGTACAGTGGTCTCAATATAATTATTCAAGTACTAGATATATTTATTTATTTATTTATTTATTTATTTTTAGGGCTCCTTAATTGTGATCTTTTTTTCCACACAAATACACAAGTACATAAAAAAATCTTTCAGTTTTCTAGTAAGAATGGAGAAAACAAGGCTGTCTAGAAAAATATGATAATAATTAAACCTTCACACCTTCAAACCTCCACGGTAAGTCACCTTTAAAACAGTCAAATCCGTTACTATAATTTCATGTACTTGAGGCATTATTCTGATTTCTGTTGCTCTGTGAAATATCTGCACTGTTTCTTGTAGATCTTTACAAACGTTTTATGCAAGATGCCAGAATTTTGTTTTTAGTGAAACATTTTTTAAAGCCCCATTAATGCATTTTTTAAATTCTAAAATCAGCAAATTTTATATAAATGTAAACTTTGTATGTCAGAGAAAATTGTTAGATTCAAAAATTGTATCATTTTTTGTCCTAAATTAAATATTTTTTTTTATTTGAGTATTACTGATTTTTAGATGTTTTCATTTCAGGTCTAATATTGTATCCTATTTACTCATAGAATTCATATATACAGACAACCCATTTACTTTTTAATACACACCATACATCCAGCTTTAACCCTGCAATAGACTGCCAACCTGAACCAGGTGTAACCCACCCCCACCTGAAGTTACAGCTTCCCCCAAAACCCTGACAGGATTAGCGGTATAGGAAATGAATTATTGAATAAATGAATACATAGTTTATACAACAGGGTTGCAGGGAAAGCCAACTGGAGCCAAACCCAGTTGTCATTGTGTGAGAGGTGGGGTACACTCTTAACAGATCGCCAGCCTTTTGCAGGGCTAACATAAACACAGTTATAGGCAACTTAATATAGCCAGTTAATACAGCGCTTAACACATTTGTTCGACCCCCTGTCATCAGTGACAGGGAAAATGCAATAAAAAGAAATACAAATTGATTTTTTCATATATCAGCAAGACTATGATCCCAAACATTCATTTAAATGGTGTAGAGAAGAAACAGCAATCTGGGAACACTGGAAATGATGGATTGGCCAAGATTCCAGATTTGAATCCACTGAAACATAAATGGGATTTAATTGAGTCATGAATTCGTACTAAGGTTTCCACCAAAGTACTAATTCGGGAACAATTTCAAAAAACTTTGTACATGGTGCTACGAAAACTGTGGAAAAATAGATAAAAACAATACTAGCAAGCACACCCTCTGTTATAAAGGTCAACACAGGCCGCACTAAATAACAAAAAATATTTCAACAGACACAAATAAAATAATTTCTAATGAACATTTTCAAAAAAAAATTCACATTTCTTTCAATTATGACAGATGATCTAATCAATTTCCTTAGCACGGTACTTAAAATAAATTCAACCGATATTGCATGACAATTTAAAGTAATACATTAAAAAACATAAATGCATCTCAAATCTGGAAGTTTTAAAATAATTCATGCGTGAAAGGGTTACGCAGCTTAACTTAGCCTAGTTGGTGTGTTTTTCCTAAAGCTTTCAGTTGTATAGATATTGAGTAAACCTACTTTCCTAAGATGTATAGATAAATAATTCAAGCATGTTCATCCAGCAGGCCTGTTTTTCTTTTTAAAATTAAACCTTGGTAATTTATGAACACTGTAGTTAAATAGAGGATTTAGTATTAGTGTAAATCCCAAATGCATTATATCATGATTAATTATTGAACAGTATGGGCCCACATTTCTTCCCTTTGCATGTATGAAAGAAAATCCTAATTTTATTTCCTCCTAATTTCATTTTTGGCATGTTTACTCTAGAGAAGAGACTTTGACTCTTCCTGCAGATGTTCACTAGATGTTTGCTCAAACAGACCTTAGATTTCAAAGCCAGAGTTGTGATGCAGTGAGATAATGACCCTCCCCTGATGAATTCATTTGTTCTGTGTCCTGTTTTTTTAATTTTTTTTATTATTATTTTTTTTTATCAGCTCTGCTAGTTAGCTGAGCCAAAATTTTCCCTCCCCCTCCAGGTAATTATCAGGACGGAGGCAGGTAGGAACAAGCCTCACACGGCTATTTGTTTTGAAATGTGATCAGTTTGTTGAGAAAACCTTGAGATTGACCGTCGCACACGCTCTTCTTTAGATTTGCTTTACATTCAGTAAAGATGAACCAGGACTGAAGATAACCAAATGTTAAGGAATGAAATGTAAAAATGAACAACAGAACCTGTCCATTTGAATGAGTCTTGAAGTTCTGTGTTGGTAACAGTGTTTGTGCTTTTAAAAACAAAATCAGGGCCCTTTGTCGTTTCATGTTTAAACATGGACCAGTGCGTGACACTCATGGGTCTTTCAAAAGTCTTGAAAGCCGACGACACAATAATGGCTTTGCTAAACTAGCTGCATGTTCTCTGTGCAGTCATTCTCAAGGTAAGTGCCTGAGCAAGGCTTGCACGGTATCGTATTAGATGTGATGGGACTTGGCCAAATGGGAGCCTGAAACAGCCTGCAGGCTGCAGAGCTAGACAGGTGTGAGCCAGGGATGGGCTTTTTACACATACCTGCAGGCTTATTGAGGATCACTTTTCAAAGGCAAACCCACACATAGAGACACAAACAAAAAACTCACAAGAAATTCACTCAAATAGTGGTCAGTACAAGGAGTGGAGGGAACAGAGAGTGACTTTTTTGTTTTTTCAATCCTGCCTTTGTCTTTAAATGAAACAAGTCAGTTGTGGCAATGGAGCATGTGGTTGGCTGCATGCGGTTTAATGAGAGTGTGAATAGCAATAATTGAGGTGCAATAATATCTCAGCTGCAGTATAATCTATATATACTGGTACACCAGGTGAAGGCGGGGTTTCTTTCTTTCTTTCTTTCTTTCTTTTTTTTTGCACTAGCACATCTAACAAACATGAAGAGGAATGGCTGGTCCCTCAGAAGAGAACTGATAAGAGTTGGTAATGGGCTCACATTAAATCAACTGTTTATAGAAAAAAAGAGTGAAAACAAGAAAAGAAAAAAACAGAAAAAAAAAAACAGCAGTGCCACTGAACACAATCAGTTATACAGTAACATATTTAATTTAAACTTTTTACCAAGAAAATCGACTCAAACTGATAGCACTGGCCAAAACATTTAATAATTTAAGATGGAAGGGAAGGGGCGGTGCTTCTAGGAAGCATCAGCTATTACACTGCCCAGCCAAAAACAGTCACACACACTAGTATTTTGTTGGATCGCATTAAGCCTTGATTACAGCATGTGATCTCCTTGGCATTGCTGTTTCAGTTGGTCAGGTTGAAGTTCAGCAAAATTTTGTGGCAATAAAATGAAGTCAGCTGATGATCTGAGTGTATTGAATGAGCAGGTTATCACATCAGTGGACTTCTTCTCTGATGGCACAGGTATAAAATGGGGACTCAAATAATGAAAGAGTGGTTCCGGTTGCATGAGGAATCATTTTCGCACATGAACCGACACCACAGAGTCCTGACTTTAACCCTATTGAAAGTCACTGGGATGTGCTGAAAAAGACTTTATGGAGTGGTTCAATTTTCCCCTTATCAATTCAAGATGTTGGTAAGAAATGAACCCAACACTGGAAGGAAATAAATGTTGTGATGTTGCTTAAGTTTTATAGAAACAATGCCATGGTGACTGTGTGCTGTAATCAAGGCTAAAGGCCAGGCAGTGTTTTTTGGCCAAGCAGTGTATCTGAGATGTGAAAACATATCCATAGGTCACTTGACTGCTTTGTGTTTTTATTGGAAAAATAATGTTTAGGCATATTTTTAAGTGATAATTCATACCAATGTACTCTGATGTTACCATACAGAGTTCTAATGCAAAGTGGATGAATGATGGCATACATGCCGAACAATAGAGGAAGGGAGACGGTAGGTAAGAAATTAAGTTCATTTCCATGGCCAAGCTCTGAAACCCCCCAAGCCTCCTCCCCATTCCCAACAAAGGTCTCAGACATGCAGACACATTCTGCATTCCCCAAATAACTAAGCTCTTGTCATTCCACTCAAATTGCCCAGCAAGCTGCGGTGGGAGATGAACACAGAGCCTTGTGTGCTTCAGCTCATGCAACAGAACAACAGGCTCCGTTTTGTGTGGCTACATCCTGGTCACTGGTGCCACAGCAACTCGCCCCAGGTGAGGCTTCAGAAGGTCAAAACCTCCAACCCCCACGGCCCTGCTCCTCTTCCTTCACCATCTACTCATTCTGCAGGTGAGCTCTGGCAACCCAGTGCATGCTATTAACAATAAGCCAGGCAAACAGAGTTGAGTGAAATGGCATTAGCAACAAAGACAGGTATCCCTGAGGGCCTCTTTCAGCCTCTATAGCCCCACTGACCCCAAACAAAATCATGGACTGACAGAGGGGGAGGGAAGTATAAGCTGCATAAGTAAGCCACAGCGTCTTTTTTAAGCAAATGTGCAGCCCAGGTACATGTAGGTGCAGATCCAGAGTTGGGTTGCTTCCTCTGACTGACAGGTGATGGGGCAGGTGTTCTAAAGTGAGTCCACAAAGGGAGGAGATGAAGGAAGAGGAGGGAGGACATGGAGGGATAAAGGGAGAGCAAGGAGGTAAATTAAACTGTAAATCAGACTGAACTTGCCAGACAGACATGCTGCATTAAAAGTGAATTCCTACAGTCACAATAATTTCACAGGATGTGCAAGGACTCAGGGTGGAGATACACAGTTAAATCAAACATTTGACCCAAGAATAGACAGTAAATCAATCAAAAATGTCTGAAGTGAACTCCTTTTTTTTTTTTTTTTTTTTAAATGCAATGGATCTAAAAAGTTACCAGTCTAGGTCAGTAAAAATGATTTTAGGACATCTTGGCTGTAAAGCAACCACTCAGATCAAGTTTAGTAATGGCGTCTCCAGTTTTGCATTAGAGCTATCAGACTAATATTTAATGGATAGCTATTAGAATCAGCTAAGAATTAATGGATGCCAATGTCAGTCAGAGTGATTTTGAAAGAATTTTGAATACAATTAATCAGCTGAAAGTTTCATTTGTGCATTAAGTTCTTAATGGAAGTATAAAGCTAAAAAACTGTACATCATTGTTCAATTTTGGGTGAACTAGGGCACTGGTCAGCTGAGACAGGTTTGGTTTGATGTCAATCAAGTTATTCTTTTATACTAGTAGAAGAAAATCAACATCAAAAAACTGCAGCTCTAGAAATGTAATAAAACTTAACTTTAATCAAAAGTCCTACAATTTTTCTGTTACATTTTCAGGTTTTATAATGTTGCTTTAATTGTTTGTATTCAAACACCATTCAAACACTGTATGCACTATTTTAAAGAAAAATAGAACTATACAGATGTTGCATAGCTACTATTTGTTTAATATTGCACAAAGGTTATTTCTGTAACATAACAGCACGACTGTAGTTTTTAAGGCGGAATACCATAAGCAACTTTCTGATAATGTTTTGTGGTAAAAGTGATGTAAGTTGAAAGTAATACGCTACACCTCAGCTACACCTTTTATTTAATGAGGGGCTACATGAGTGTATGCTTTGCGCATTAACAAAGTCATGTCTGAACTTCTTGCATTTGGGAAGATACCTGTTCATTATGCATAGTTGTCATCCCACATCTGCTGCTGATATGCAATGAAGGTCACATACAAAAACAGAAACTGGCACAGCTGGGCACAACAAGATTGTGAGAGACATTCCTTTACTTTCGTCTCCCTTACTGTCTCTCTAAAGGTTATAAACCCAATTTAAGAAATAAATATAAAAACAGAATGCAATGATTTGCAAATCTCATAAGCCCATATTTTATGACCAATAGAACACAGAAAACATATAGAATGTAGAAAGTGAAAATTTTACTGTTTCATAAAAAATATTAGCTCATTTTGAATTTGATGGCAAGAACAGGTCTCAAAAAAAGGAGCGGGTGAGGCAACAAAAAGCTGGAAAAGTAAGTGATACCTAAAAGAAATAGCTGGAGGAACATTTTGCAACTAATCTGGTTAATTGGCAACAGGTCCTTAACATGACCGGGTATTTTTTAAGCAAAAAACTGTGTCTGCAAATTGTGGAACAATTTCAGAGTAAGGCTCCTCACTGCAATGATCTCCTCTAAATAAAACATGTGTTTATAGGATTTACAAACCATTGCATTCTGTCTTTATTTACATTTTTGGAATTGGGGTTATATGTTAAAACAAAGTAACCACACCCTTAGAGATCCATCCTGTATTTCTTACTGACACCTCAAGCACCAAAAGTTGACTTCATGTTCTTTAACACCAGTCCAGGTCACATAATGAGATCATCTCAGATGACCTCTTTATAGACGGTTTTATCTGTCTGCAATGTTGTAATGATGGGATGCTTTAAAAGACGGATTCATTCCACAATGCATCCGTTTTACATGGTGCTTCTCACCTGGGAGCAGGAAAAGGCACCTGATATCATTCTATTCAACAGGGACACAAACAGAGGCACTGATAGAGCCAGAAAAGCACCTGAGCTCATTCTTACAGTGGCTATGATATGACAAAGCAGTACTACAGACAAAGAAAGAGGATGAATATCACTTTAATGTTAGCTGATACTGTTTGTGTCATACTACTTCCTGTCCTCTCTTGAACATAACCCACAAAAGATTTATCTCCAGGCTGAGGTTAAAGGCATTAAGCTGCACTCAGTGATTATTAAGGGAGCTGAAGTGTCCCAGTTTGCACAGTGCTGTAATTTACTCAGTGCGTCACTTGAAAATGCTGGTTCAGCCTCCAGCAGCACCGACAGTAGCACTTTAAGCTTTTCTTTAGATCACTAACAATCATCCACTTAGCATAAGCACACGGATAAAAAGAAACCTTTAAGAAAATAAACCTTCAAGTAAATATGTCTCTGAGCTCATCACACAGATAGTAAACCCGGAGCTCAGATCATCCCAAAAAAACAAATGTGCCGGTTCCTAACACAGCAGGCAAACACAACCTCTCTGAGACTTGCTTATCAGTCATCAAACAGTACTTACACACTTTAGCATACACCGCCCGCCATTTGACTGAGACTGCAGTAATAGAACCTGCCAGATCGAACAGAACATGCCATCAATAAAATAAAGACTAAACATAACCCTAAAGACATGCCTTCTTATAAAGCAGTAGACACAAAGAGCACGTTCAAGACTCTTGCACCATGCAGCTATGTTCAGGTTGTGTTTTGTTGTTTTTTTTTACAGTTCTCCTCGCTGCGTGTCCTGAACATGCACTCACCTGCCTTCCGCTGCTTCAGCTGCACACTCACCGTTCCAGCTCTGCACAGCACTCTACATCACACATAGCCGACACATCATTACCTATGCAAACATAACAAGCTCACAAGCTGGCTTGTTGGCATTTGATTGCTTGTTGTAGCTGAGCCGAACAGCTGAAAGGTAGTGTCTCTGCTTGCTATCCAAGCAACTCATACTGGACTTTAGCCCAAGCCTCAAGGGAAGTAAATGTAATCACCTTAAACTGGAATAAATTAGAGATGTAGAGTCTAATACTGCACCAGCACCATTGGATGAGTATAATCTAAAAACTGTTGAGTACAATATTAACATATTCATTAACATTTAAAGAGCACTAGTGGAAAAGATTTACAGACTGGTGCAAGGGATGTACCTGAAAGTCGTTAGTTACTCCTGGAATGGACTTTGACCACCAGCAGTGTGCAAATCCAGCCCATTGAAGTATCCGGTTGAAGCACAGTGGTGTCCATGACTGCCTTGTGTTCTCAATTTGGTCTTTTTTTCCCCTCCTGTGACACACACTATCACAGTCGTCCATACACACGCAACAAACGCTGGAAGCTAGTCAAGATGTTCGGTTGAAATTTTCCAACCTCTGCTCTGCAGCACACAAAGAAAGCCATAAAACATTGAAAAACTCGACTGCTGCCTGTCCTGTCTAGTTAAAATGCAAAGCCTTCTTCCACCTCTCTTTGCTCTTAGCTCCCTCTCTCCCTCTCGAAACCAAAAACAATTCAGGGAGAAAGAAGCTTAGTCCTGGAGTCCACTGTTTCTGGATTCCTTTTCTCCCAGTCAGAGGGAGAGAGGAGCAAGTTGTGTTTTGTGTGTGTGTGTGTGTGTGTGTGTGTGGAGACTCTTCTTCCTGGTGTTTGTGTGTGTGTGTGTGTGTGTGTGTGTGGGTCTGGATTCCTATGTGTCAACAGTAGTGCTTTGCAAATGGGTAGCAGGCAGGTAGGGGGAGAGCGAGAGCGAGAGAGAGAGAGAGCGAGAGCGAGAGAGGGAAAAAGATAGGAGTGTGCATGCATGCGTTCAAGTGTGTGTGTAATTAAGTATCACTTAGGAGTTAACTAAGCAGCTGAGAGTGCATGCTCAAACTCCAGTCTTCTGAACTTAACTCTCTCCGCCCCACAATTTCTGTCTATAAAAATCCAAAACCAAGAAGAACAAAGTGTCTAAGCTCAAGATCCATCTGAATATCCCAAACCCGAGGATGTCTCTGATCAAGCATCAGGAAGTGCTCTATACTGTACACACTTGTGTGCTTTGAGTTTCCATTGCCATGACACTTTATGACATGTGTAACTATATAGAATAATTATATTTTATATTTTTTATTAACAAACATTCCTTTTTTTTTTTGCCAACGCCTTGCCTGCCTTTGTTTAACTCCGGCTTATGTATGAGAGCAGCACGATGGCCGCTGTCCACGTTGCATACTTCAGAGCTCCAACATGTACTAACGTACTCTTCCTTCAGGCTGAACAGCACAAGAACGCACTGCAATCACAACAATCAAAAAATGAAGCCTCAGCAGAAACAGGCAGTGTGTGTGTGTGTGTGTGTGTGTGTGTGTGTGTGTGTGTGAGAGAGAGAGAGAGAGAGAGAGAGAGAGAGAGAGAGAGAGAGAGAGAGAGAGAGCCTTGGGCCACAGAAATTCTTTTTACTTTTGCTTTTTTTTCCTAAGGTGGAGTCGTGAGTTTGAGAAATCATTAATAGAACACCTGTCTGCTGCTGACTTCCAACAAATCAGATTTTATGTTTATTCCATTTCACTTCATTTTCTTCAATTCTGTATTACTGATTTTGTCAAAGGCTGTAAACAGATAAATAAACTCACCATGGCATGTGATGCACAGCTTGACTCAGTAAGATGAACAGTTGCTTGATTTAATAATGATCTAGTGATCTGGAATAGGAGAGCAGGAGATTACTACGGAAAGCACGGGGCTAAAAAAGTTAAACAAAAGCAGTGTGCGCCTCTCAAGGACGTGTTAACACGAGATTAGTGTTCCAGTGATACTGCCAACTGGCACCTATCTGATCCCTGGTTCTGGAATACACCACTTAAACACTTAGAGCGAGATTCATCTCATACAGCTCTCGAACTTGCTTGAACATATTTAACTTTAATGGCCCCAGTTCATTCCTACACAATTAAGCACTGCTGAAAAAGATCTGCCCAGCCCAGAAATATTGCACATAACTGTTGCCTTCAAGCATGAGAACTGAGACAAAGTGTACATTCAACAATCATTTATTTAACAAAAATGTAGATGAACATGAATGTGTATTTTGTCACACAGAAGCACTTCATGTACCAGTAAACGGTGAACTCCACATGAACACTTTTAGGTACATTTCATCCTTGGTACAAATATATATATATATATAACACAGGGGAAAAATATATATCAGGATTTGATCACAGTTTGATGGAGTGAGTGTAGGATGGAATGTAGTCAATTGAAAAGTTTATACTCAAACCTCATTTTGGAAGCCTAACAGTTAATTTTTCTTTTTTTTTTTTGCATTACAAGTGCACCAGATGGAAACATCTGAATGAAACAGACAGGCATGCGCTCTCAGATATGTGTATATACACTTCCAGTCAAAAATTTTAGAACACAAATTTTTCATTCATTCAATCATTCAATCATTCATTCATTCCTTCATTCGCTGAACCGCTTAGTCCTACTAGGGTCCCAGCTGACAGTGGGCAACAGTTTGCCAGTCCATTGCAGGGCCAACACACAACCATTTCTACACACATCCACACCTGGGGCAATTTGGAACAGCCAATTAGCCTAAGGTGCATGTTTTTGGACTGTAGGAGGAAAAAGGTGTACCCAGAAGAAACCTACACAAGCACGACGGAGAACATGCAAAGTCCACCCACAAAACAACCGTTTGTGCCGAGCCCATGGCAAAAGAATGCCATGAATGTGTACAGGGGTAATATCTGAAAAAAAGAGAAAAGAAAAGAAAAAAGAAAGGATAAAGGGCCGTGGAGGCCCGGTGGTAGGGTGCTGGCTTACTGATCTGAAGGTCAGGGGTCCAAGCCCCACTGTCAACGAGTTGTCACTGCTGTCCTCCCAGAGCAGCTAACTGGGTTATCAAAGACCAGCCATGTCTCTCATTGTCTGTGGTGAGAGGCATGTAAAAGAACCATTGCTGTCATTAATAAAGAGGAGGCCATTGGACTGCAGTTAGTGTGTTTCTGCCCTGCGATGGCCTGATGAGCTGTCCAGGGTGTACTCTGCCCTCGGAGTCGGCTGAGATGGGCACCAGCCTCCCTGCGACCCTAATTAGGATTAAACAGTTCAGAAAATGAATGAATGAATGAATGAATGAATGAATGAAAAGAAAAAAAGGAAAAGCTACTTTGAGTCAAACATTTAGACTCAACTTAATTCTTCTTCTATGCTTTTATTTCACAAAGAAAACTGGAAAAAATAAGGTGTTCTAAAACTTTCGAATGGTAGTGTACACAACCATCCAATGAAAAAAGCTGAAAATACACACTCACCAAAACATCACATGGTTCAAAACTTGTGCAAAATATTTTTGTTTAGGTTTTATTATTAATATTTTTGTTATTAGTAGTATTTTTGAAGTCTGTTACTGTGTGCTGATTGTTGATGGGATCCAGCCCTTGCTTTATAAGTGCACCCTCTCCTGGAGACCCTCAGACCATGCAGACTTGCCTCAAGTTGCCAGACGTGTTGCTTGCTTCAATTAGCAGAACAGATTGAGGATGGACACAAAAAGAGAGGGGGGGAAAAGGGAAAACAGGAAAAGAGTGAGAACATGTTCAGGTAAAACGAAGTTAGTACTGATCAGATGTCTCTCTCCTCTTCATTTTTTTTTCAAAGTGTGACTCTGTAGTTCTGAGTACATGAATACATACTGTATAAGGAAGGAAGAATTTAGTCCAAAAACATATAATAAGAACAAAAGTGTTTTTTACTGCCAAAAGAGAACAACTAGTGTATCAATATAATTATATAAAAATAATGACATTCGAAGTTCATTTGTGATTTAAATTACTTTTTTTGTCAAGTCGTTATTTTAGCTAACAGTTTCCAACATTACCCATAATGCTGCCTGGCTGTACACTAACCATGATGTCAGTGGGATATATATATGTGGCAATGCAGCAGACCAATATATACTATTTTTATGCTAATCTCATACGCTACTCCATAATACTTTGCCAGGATGAATATCTTAGTAATCTGACATTGAATTTAACTGCAAAATGCTGAATGAGAGAAGTGCTGGAAACCTCATCATTATCCCTTATATTTGAGATCATTTGCATTTTTTCTTTCATTAAATGCCAGTAACCAGTATCCACCAGTGACATCAGAGCCGCTACTGCAGACTTCTGACCAATAAGAGGAAGAAGAAGAAGAAGAAGAGGAAGAAGAGGAAGAAAGGAAACCAAGAACCAAATATTTACCAGATTTTCTAAACACATTACAAACATATTATAGTAAACATTTTTATTTAATTTTCTGAACCGCTTTACCCATTATTACGATCACGAAGAGGTGGGAGCCCCGAACACCTTTCTAAGTAGGGTACTTTCGCATGAGAGTGCGATAAAAAAAGAACTGTGCAGATAAGAGGAGCCCATTCTGTACATGATCTACCAAAAATGCACAAATTAATTGCAAAATGATATTATTAATATTTATTCAGAGTCACTGCAGTGTCTGAAGAACGGCTAGCTTTAACATCAGCTATGAATGTTAATATTACCATGTCCACTGGGGATGAAGTAGAATTGTTATTTGCATACCCCTTACAAAATCGTATAATTTACTTTCAATAATTCATAAGGTTGCACGTCCTTTTACAGTTTCTATACATTTATCCTTCTTAGTACATTATAACAAAATCAAAACACATTTTACCAAGTTGTTTAAGACTTATGAGTGACAATCCAGAGGATACTAGAACCTTTTGAGATCAGTGTAGAAGGTGTGCATATGTAAGGCCTGAGCCTGGAGTCTTTCTGTCACTCACCAACAGTGCTTCCTGGTTGTCAGCCAAAGCCTGCTTGGCCAGGTAGTGCTCTCGCTTCACCTTCAGCTCCAGAGATTCCGGGATATCTGGAACCATCCAGTCGATCAGGCGCAGCACAAAGAACACCACGTGCTAAAAATAAGCATGTGTTTGATTAATGAATAGCAATATGTAGCTATCAAATAAAGTAAATTCAGAATTAGTACACATCCTAATTTACACATCCTAATTTTGCAAACACTTGTAAACAGAGTCCAAGCCATCAGCACAAGTCTCTCTTAATTGCCCGGTAGTGCACACCGTTGTTATTGTTAGCATAATAGGCCACCCCCACTTTGAGCAATCACAACACCATTGTAGAGCTGACCCGAAGTGGCACTTAATTGTGCCCACCAAATTTTGTGCAAATTGGATGAAACCCTCTTGAGGTAAGGACTTGTAATATTTGTAGCACCCCCTAGTAAACAATGCCCATAAAATTTAATAGAAAGCATCAGAGTGTGATCCCAAATAAGAGTTGATAACATTTACCATGGTCAAGATATACAATTTATTTACAAATTGTATTTAAAATTTAAAATATATAAATTTTAAATTTTAAATATATTATATATATTTACATAATATATTAACATATTTAGCATGCTAGCTACTAAAAATGATTTCTTAATAATTCACACATTTCTGAATGTAGAGAAATTCTTTTGATAACTTTGGTTCTTGTCCATCTCAGAATGTAGAGAAATTCTTTTGATAACTTTGGTTCCTGTCCATCTCAGAATGCTATATCCAGATGCAGATCAGGCAAAAGCTCTAGGAGAAGATGCATTTAACTTGATTATAGCGCCACCTGTTGGCACACATGGGCCATTTTTGTAGGTATCTTTTCTGTCTGCACTATAAATTTGACTCTACTTTCTTGAACATTAGTGGTGACCCTTAGCAAAAAGTAGTTTATTCAAGTGTACTACAAGTATACTAATTTTATACTAAAACTGACACAGTATACTTG
>JAQMYF010000003.1:24775514-24790793 GCA_030014195.1 Neosilurus mollespiculum
ATAGTGAAGTATACTCGGTTTATACTGAATAGTATAAAGAAAAGTCTAAGTACATCAATACTAATAGAATAAAATATCTTTCAAGTATACTTAATAAAATAAACTTCAAGTATACTACTTTTTGCTAAGGGGAATTCTAAACATAGTAATTGTTAGCATAAGAGTCCATGCCCACTTAAAGCAATCACAACACTATCTCAAGGTTCTATATTCAAAGTTTCGTGTAGATCAAGCAAAAAATCTGGGAGGAGTTTGAAAAAGTAGGTTTTGCATATTTTGTGGGAAAATATCTAGATGGAAATAGGCCTGGCTTACATCACAACTCAGCTCAGTTCAGTGAACATGTGCATCTGAACATTTTAAATGTGCGACATACAGGTTGGGAGTTATGGGCCAAAACGTTTTTTGTTTTTTTGTTGTTGTTTTTTTTTTGCTGCAACGTCCCCTGTAGGCCAATGTGTGTAAATTCTTTGTCTCTGCGGTCCTTGTGGTGATCTATACCCATGTGCTAAATAATGTTTCCAAGAACCCAGCAGTTTAGGCTGTGCAATGCATTTTATTTATGGAAAAAGAAGAAGAAAAAAAAGAAGAAAAAGGGAAAGGCAAAAGCCTTGGCTTGGACCCCTAAATATATGCATACAAAAACAGAGTATTCATGTTTCCACATTTGTATAATTGGAGTGGATTAAGTAGTGCTTACCTCAAATGCAATGATGAAGCCAAGTCTGACTGCGAGAAGTTCCCAGTACACCAGAGTGTACTTTCCATTTTCATCTCGAAAAGCCTTGTATCTAAATCAACACACAAGTACAACAATAAAAATGAAAAGATTATCAACACTATGATTTAGTTTTAGTGGAAATTACTCCCTCTACTGGTGGAAAAGGTAAATGTCTCCATATCCTTGTCCCCATAAAGGTGTGAATGAAACTGAGGCTAATTTTATATGAAGCAAAGATGGGTGCAGGACTAATTTCTTTGATCCAGCTACCAACACTGGGTGAAGGGAGTCTGAATAATCTAACTCACTATGGTCATTATTATTTTTGTTTGTACCTGTCTATTATATTTCCTGATGAAATACTGTAGTTGGTTTTATTTATCAGAATATAAATTCATAACACAAGGAACAGGTGACCGCCAAGTTAATTCTACATGTATTTTCTTTGTCTCTATAACTCATTTCATAACGTTTTTCCTCCCTTCCGATACTGACAGGAAATTAAAACATTTCAGTACAGAATGGTTGGCAATATTGGATTAATAAAGGACTGTTCATTATTGGATTTATTTTCTATACAATGTTTCAGACAGTTAATAGTTACATTTCTTATGTACAGGCACAAAAGCAAAATTTGGAATGTGCTGAATAAATTCAGTATACACCGGTCAGCCATAACATGAAGACCACTATGACCACTGACAGGTGAACAAATCTTGTAACAGAGTGGAATGCATTAGGCAGAAAGTTAACAGTCAGTTCTCGAAGTTGATGTGTTGAAAGCAAAAAAAATAAGGATCTGAATGACTATGACAAAGGGTCATGTGTCACTGTGATAACTAAACGACTGTCTATTCTTCTCCAAAATGGCAGGTTTTCCTAAGGAAGGACAACCAGTAAACTCGTCTGATTTCACAGAACAGCTACTGTAGCACAGACTACTGAAACTGTTAATGCTGGCTATAATAGAAAGGTCAAAACACAGTACATCTTGCTGTGTATGAGGCTGCCTAGCTGCAGACCAGTCAGGTGATGTTAATGTTAAGGCTGTTTGGTGTATGCAGCTTGTAAAGTTATCAATAGAAAATGGATGGTATATGCATATTTCAAACAGGCAGTAATTTAACCTTGTCATTTCACTCATGTCTATTTCAAAATGAAATGTTTATTTTACTTCACTGAATTTTTTTTATAATACAAAAAAATTACACTGTATAAATAATCTGTCTATCATAAATATACATTCATCCATTCTTTTTATTGAATGAAAAAGAAATGGCCCAGTGGTGAAGACTCTGGGCTGCTGATTAGAAGATTAAGGATACAACGAGCCTTTTAGAGGGCTATCATCACCAACCCTACATTCTGACCCCGGCTTCCAATATATGCAGAAAAAGAATTTCACTGTAATGTACATGTTATTTATTTTAAATGGGTTTTTTTTAGTCCTTGTCGGGGTCAGACCAATGCAGGACAACACAGACACACTATTCACACTCACATTCACACCTACAAGCATCAAGAAAATCCAAATAGCCTAATGTACATGTCTTTGGACGGTGGCACATGAGAAAACATGCAAACTCCACATGAAATAGCTCTCACCAGTCACGGGGCTAAAACACAGGACCTTCTTGCAGGGAGCCGAAAATGCTAAACACTACGCCACCATGTTTCCCATTCATATTTTTATTAGTAGTAGTAGTAGTAGTAGTATTAGTATTAATATAGCACTTACCTGCACATGCCATGTTTAGAGTCAGGTGGAGCATATGCCAGTGTGAAGTTCACATAACCATTTAAGTCATTATCAAACTTATACTTGTACAACAACCGAGGCAGGAAATCAGATGTGAATGCAATCAGGAAAGCCTAGGAGACACAAAATCATCTTTAATAACCTGGCAACCAAAAACTAATAAACTGGTAACAGAAAAAACATCTGGAAGCGAGAAAATGCCGCTGTGACATACTGACACTCACATTCACAATGACAGAAAGGTGGGAAAGGGCCTCAAGAATGATGAACCACACACCGATTTTCTGTGCTCTCTCAGCCACAGGTCGCCGGTATTCACACACAAACTTGTGTGCATCCAGTCTCACTTCAGCCCAGTTATTCAGCAGAGCAAAGAGTGGAGCAAGTGGGAATGCAGCCACAAAGATTGTGATAAAGCCAAACTGCAGCACTGAGCAAAATACACATAATTAAAAACTAATACCATTTCTCACTCAGGCTTTTAACAGATCATCACCACACATCGCAGGCACTAAGCCTGAAAGTTTCATTTGCAGCAAATGCACAGTGTGTCCCAAATAATACTATTCTGGAAAGATTTTAACTCAGTATTGTCTCTAGGCAACAGTAATAATCTTACCAATCTCAAGATACTCATCAAACAGGCCTTCACATGCTATCAGCTCATAGTCCTCCTCCCAACACTGTGGCTCCCGGCCATGCTGAGCCTTCTTTACCGATGTCAGGGCCTTTTTCTGTCTCCATGCCTTTACTTTACTGTACATACACAAGTACAAGTACAACCAATGCAATTATTACAGTCCTCTGCTGCCTATGAGACAAAACAGACATTTTTTTTAATCAACGTAATCACTTTGATAAAATTGCTTTATTCTCATTACTTCCTTTTTAATTTTATTTATTTATTTTTTTGTTTGTTTGTTTGTTTGTTTGTTTGTTTGTTTGTTTGTTGTTGTTGTTGTTGTTGTTGTTGTTTTTTGGGGGGGGGCACTGAGCTTAGAAGTATAAAGTAAAATATAAAGTGTTTCCAAGTTGACTAAAAAACGTGTACAATATATGATGTGAACTAAAACTAAAGAAGAAAAGATTTCCCAAAATTATCAATGTTCTTGATGAATTACGTTTTACTAGCTCACAACCGTGAGTTATGTCAAATTTCATCAACAGAGGTTTATGAAAAAGCCCTGTGCAGCAGGAATTCAAATGCAATGGATAAATCATATATATTGGCAACTCTGTATATGTAATTAAATAAAAAGAAAAAAAAATACAACACCAGATCCAGTGTATAGAATTATTGTGTTAAACTATTATTTCCATGTGATCTTTAAAATTAACTGAGCTTTAAAAGTCTATAATTACCTTCGAATATTACAGACCGCAGCTTTAAACAGAAACTGGTCACAGACATTATTGAAAAGAAATTTGAAAGCTTAGCACAGGACATCCTTTTATCTTTGTCAGAAAGAACAAATGTGAACAAATGTGCTATGTGATAAGGTCACATTGCTGTGCTCAGCAGTGGTAAAGTTACTGCAGCTGGCAGAGAGCCATAATGCAACACTCTGCTCTATCCTCACATTGCTGGCTCCCTGTCTTCAACAATCAGCACAATTTATGATGTGAATTCAATACTCAGACTTATTATGTAATAATTATTACTATAAACTGCTGATGAAGAGCAGCAGACACAAAATAAAACATGTACAAAAAGTGCACAAGACACAAAATTGAATTTCAGTTCTAATAGAACCAAGTTATAAGGAACATACGGTAGGACGAATTCTTGAATGTTGTTGATTAGCTGTTTCCCCATCATGATGATGAAGAGCTGTTCAGCCAACTCAATCAGGCAGCCCCCTGGACCACACTGCAACACAACCGCACAAGAAGAACAAACCCCACTTTTAACCACACCACTCACAAATGTACTGGGCCAACCAGATGTTATTAGCACTAATGTACACACATGTGGGAGAGAAATGGCAGGGAATAATATTAGTGCTCTGAACTCACGTCCTCGTTCCTCATCCCAAATAAAGTGCCGTAGTGATCAGGGTAACCAACAAATCTGTTTGGAGAGTAGAGTCGAAAGAACAGATGAAATGGACCATTTACAAAGCCTCTACTACATCACACAACAATTTAGTAAAAACCTAAACATTTGGTAAATCTTATATTGTAACATAAAATTAAGAATTATTTGTCAAAGAAGTATTTTTTTTATTTTGTGAAAGTATCTGCATTTTAAATTCTTTCAGCTGATTTATTCTGTTTAAAGAATATTTTGTCCAAAGCTTCCATGTATGACATGAATATAAAGAAAATATTAATGAGGTGAATTTCTAAAGGACCACTAACAGTGAATGTGTGTAGGTTTAACTGTACAGAGAGCTCGCAGGTAGCAGCCACGTACCTTGAAAGAATTGGAAACCTAACACTGTTTTCCTAGTTGCTATGTCCCATTTATCCTGGCATTAAACTCTGCCATAGACATAGACACTAAATTATATTACTATAAACCACCCATTGAGGATTTACTTTTTTCCAATGAGGCATATAAACTACAGGGTTTTTCCTTGAGATACAAGAACTTGACCAACTGCATACAAATAAACTAATGAAAACATGCAAATTTAAAGGTACAGTGTGTATGATCAGTATCTAGTGGCATCTAGTGGTGAGGTTCCAGATTGCAACCAACGGAAATTTTAATTCCCAAACGCTCCCCTTCGAAGCCTGTATGGTTCTGGGCTAGTGTAGAAACATGGCCGTGCAGGATGGTGGCCTCCATGAGAGGGGACCCGCTCTCCATGTAGATATAAACAGCTTATTTTAAGCTTCCGAAAAAAACATTTTTAAGTGATTTTAGGGAAATAAAAATGTATTTATTAATGATATACTTCATTTCTGCTAATAGATCCTCCATAATGTTACTCACTGTACCTTAAAGGGGGGGTTAATCATACCTTCCTTTGAAGAAGGCCACATAAAAGGGAGAGGAGTAGAAGTTAACAAACTGGAAGATGAACACTTTAAATGTGAACGCATCTTCATATTGCGTCTGTGTTCTATGCATTTCTGTGAAAAAATAAAAAAATAAAAAAATCTTCAGTACTGAACATAATTCAATAAAACAGGCCAATTTTATAGCATTATCCTGTTCAAGAAATATTTATAACAAATAATCATAAGTGTAATGAGAATTAAAAGTGTTTATTTATACTTTGTTATAGTGTTGTCATAAATGCAAGCTATGATAAAGACATAAGCTGACAGTGTGAAGAAATCTAAATTTAAATGCTTATTGATTTCCATTCTTAATCCAAACTGCACTGAAGTATATTGTGCTGGTTTACAAGCTCGAGAGTCAGCAACAGAAAGTGTACCCCATTTTGTGAGTTGTTCTGCTAGTGCGGTATACACTTGCCCCATCAGCAAGATTAGGGCCAGGTTCACCATGCTGCTGGAGATGTTGGCAATGTTCCCGGCCTTGAGAGAAATTGAGAGCAGATACACCATTTAAGATAAGTTGCAGGCGGCAGTATTGATTGAAGCGATAAACCGTGCAGGGTGATGGATCGTAATTAACTGTTTCACTGAGTGCTTGCCTGAGTGCGCAGCATGGAACTCCCTGTCTTGTACATAATCATGCTCACTATGCTGCGGTAGATGATGACCGTCACTAGGAATATCATGACCACGCACAGCTGAGGGAAAGAAGAGGAAAAGATACAAATCATAAACAAGTCTGGGAGGAAAGTGATTCCCATGTGGCACCAAACTCACCATTATGACAATGACCATTGATCCGGTCAACATACGGGAGAGCCGGGCTTTTTCTGGGAAATAAGGCTCCTTCACTCCAGTCACAGGGTTCTCTTCCATCGCAGGGGCTGTGGCGGCAAACTCAGGTCGTGGAGGCTCCTAAAAAAAATCCAAAATTGTAACAGTCTGCCACTGTCCCCTAATCATTATATGCATGGTTCTATGCCATACCTCCTCCTCATGAAAGTCCATGCAGTCCCAGTGATGAGCCAGAGTAGCGTTCTTGCGTTTCCAGTACTCTAGGAAGGTTACAGCCCAGAAGGACATGAAGACACTAAAGAATACTGTGCCAGGATGATCAAACAGATAACCCACCTACAAATGGGGCATTATATTCAAAATAAGCATCAAGCCATCCAATCATAAAAATTATTAATCCTTGAAAAATGTTCTGGTTTACAGAAAGCCTTGGGGAGTTTACCTTAGCCATGGGGCAAATGTCAGACATATTCCAAGGTTTGCAGGTTTCACAGAGAGGGCACATAAGATAGCGGCCCCCACTTTCACAGATTTCTTTCCTATGCATAATATAAAAAGTACAAAATAACACTTTACCTTAAATCAATATTCATAATGATACATTCATTCATTTATTCATTTTCTAAGCTGCTTGATCCTAATAAGGGTCACAGGGAGGCTGGTACCTGATGCCGTGAACTGTTGCCATAAACTGGCAATAAAAAACCATACATAGACATTTGAAGAGGGGCAAACATGAGGTCACATTTTGGGTACATAACATATTTATGTTACCAAGTAACATAAAAAAATACATAGGTGACTTAGCCTTTGCTTTGTTCTCACCCCTTTAATGAAAGGAGAGAAATGAATATAAATGTTTTTAAGGTTTAAGTCTGTTGTTAAAAGGGTTTATATAGGTCTACAATAAAGCCCTATGAGCTACTCCTCCCTTATGTAAACTGTAACAGAATGGTATAACTACATTTGAGACATGACAAAAGGAAGAAATAAATGTAATAAAACTCTGCAGTCAAAATCATTTGGATGAGGGTGCAGCATCTCAGTGATTGCCTAAACTGCTTTCACACAATTGTAAATTACCTTAAGATATTAACAGCTAATAAGGCAGTACATGAGCTGTTCTGAAAATGACATCAGTGTCTTATCGCTTGATAGAGTACATTAGTTTTATCTGTGGATCAATAGCACTTATACGATGAACATATGAGACACTGTATCAGTGAATATGCGGGAAGCAGAGTCAGACTTTCATCTTTTCACTGACGGAAGCTCCTGTTTTTGCCTTGCTTCCTGTCTTTGCAGTTTAGTGTTTTTCCTGCAAACACCCGCATCCCAACAGCCGTTTTTTCAGGCACCTTTGGTCAACTGTTTCCATGGCAACAGATTAAAGGCGAAAAAGACACACACTGACAGTACACTGTTTGCTGCAGTAGCCTGCGGAACAGAATGCGATCATTTCGAGTTTCAGAAAAGTTGAATTGATATGAGATACTGACGCTGGGGTGTTGGATCCCATAGTCATGATGCCTGAGACAAACACAAGGGTCCCAACGATAGCAGCAGGAAGGAGCCACGCTGTGTAAAAGCCTGTGTAGAGCAAACAGAACTTTTTCATGATGCACTGAAGAATTATTCATTTTCTATAAATAGTACCATCCTAATTTCATCATCAGCATACACCAAACGAGAAGTTTGCTCACCAAGCCATGCAAAATAAAGGGCTATTTTCTCCCCAAAGTATTCACGTATATGATCCAAAGGCTGGTACTTGTACCATTTGGACCACCGAGCCCAGTAGTGATACAGGACCTGCCTCCTGTTTAACTGATCAGGAGAGATCTCATATCCAGGTAGCTCAAAGGGACCCTGAGAATGAAAAAAGAAACATTATTTTTATTTTTAGTACCTTGTTTTTAGTTGTTATGGAAGTGAGAATTACTTTATAAAATTTCTTTATAAAATAAATAGGTTTAAAGGGTATACCGAGATATTATGTATAATTCATCCTACCGACTGGATATGAGCAGTTGTGCACTCTGATTGGCTAAGATTGGCTAAGATATCTCACCATGTATCATTAGTAGTGTATATCACTACTGTAGTGCTAAGCTAAAAGCTAATATTCTATTACTTTTAGATCTATTTTATAAAAATCAATAACATTTTAAATGAAAGTATTTCATGAGAAGAAATTTTCTTTTAATTTTCAAGAATTATATATTTTTTCTAATAAATGCAACTTTATTGGCCTGCTGTGAGGGACAGGCCACCAGTCCTTGGCATCGCCTGATGCTAGTGACCAGGGAAAGGAAATCATTGTGTGACTAGCTCTCCATGCTAACTACTCTCACGCACTAACTCATTTGCCGAACCGGTTAATCCTATGAGAGTCATGTGACTGTCTCAGCCGTCACTGGACGAAAGCAGGGTACACCCTGAACAGCTTGCCAAGACCATCATAGAGTAACACACACACACAACCATTCACGTGGTCACCTAGGGGTAATTTGAAACAGCCAATTAGCCAAATGTGCATATCTTTGGACTGTGGGTATCTGGAGGAGACCCACGCAAGCAAAGAGAGAACATGCAAACTCCACATAGAAATGGTCTAGCCCGGAATTCGAACCCTGGACCTTCTTGCTATGAGGAGGATGTGCTAACCACTACCCCATCGTGCCACTCTCTATATGATAACTAGCTCTTCCATGAAGTGTTTCGTAGTAAGAATGCACACATCTTATTTAAATTTTTATGAATTTGAATAAAATAATAAAAATTACATTTATCTTAAAAATACAGTGGATATAATAAAACAGTTATTCCACTTTCTGTGCGGCTGTAAGTTCATATCTAATCAGATGTCACTGAATAATTGATAAATATGTAGCAATTTTGTGATTAGTCAACATCGATCAAGCAACAATGTGAAGGTAGCTAGTTGTCCAAACACCATCTGCCTTACACATGATAGTCAAATTATTTGTAATTATTGAGTATTTACTCATTAATTACTAAGAATTTAATTTCATCTCCAACAAAGTACTACCAAGTCTATCAGGACTACAAAAGAGACATTAAAGAAGGTACACAGGTACACAGCTACAGCTCGTATAGTTTTCCTAAAGTGACTGCTAGCATCAATTAACTATATGGCTGTGTGTGTGTACATGACTGGCTGATCATGTGACAGGCTGATCTCTTACATCATGTAGTGGGAAAGCTGCTTTGAAGGCACCTTCATTTAACAGTCGCGCCACTCCAACCTCAGTGCGCTTCCTTTTGCCATACACTGTCCTTGCTAGGATCTCATACACCTGCAGAGTAAATGAGATATATAACTACAGAGATATTCACCAATATTTCTTCTATTCATGGGTACAACCAATAGGCTTAAACTCTGTTTTTTTTTTAAGTAATATTTATTTGACCCGATTTAAAAAGTATACAGAGTACCAAGTGAGTACTAAGCCAGCTTACACCCAATACAGTATGATATGGTCAAATATGTGGTAATATGAATATGTTACAATACAACATGATTTAGAAGCTCCGTTTCCAATTTTGTTCAGAATCTGCAGTAAGTCTGGCATTATTTTTGTCAGTGTTACAGGCAAATGAGCCCCTTGGAGCAACAGTGGGCTAAGTCCATTTTTGTCAATTTTGAATTAAGTACAGAAATGAATAGAGCAAAGTTACATTTTCAGATGAATCCTGGTCTAAATCCAGGTAGAGTTCCAATTTTGACATAATGGGGGCACTTCACTATTGCTCTTAGCTATTTCACTGATTTACTAGTGCAACAGTGGGCCAAGTCCAAAATCCAAGATGGCGGCACCCATGTGTGACGCCTCTATATCTACGATAAACATAACTGAAAAAAGAGGCTCTTTAGTTAATAGAGGACTTGGAAAGTAAGTATTACTTTAGCTAGGACACCACTGCATCTGCTTATTAGTATTTATCTGAACGAACATTCATTATTTTTTGTATATATTTTTGTACATATTCAATGACAATAAATAAGAGATGCCCATACCGTTCACTGCCTTTTAAATCAAATAAATCAATATTACACATACCTATAAAAGGATAAAAAGTCTGACATAATCCTTTAATAAATAAAACTAGCTGTGGTATAAGACAAAGCATTTTCAGCTGTATTTCATTAACAAATAAATAACTTTGTGTTGGCAATGGTGCTCCAGTATGCCATCTTTGATTATTGTCCTATAACAGAACATTTATGACTGAATATATCGTTAAATAATTATTAGGTTATAAGCACAAAAATCCAAAAAGACATTTTTAATTTGGCCAAAGGGGGGAAAAAATAAAATAAAATAAAAAGTGCACTTACGATGCGCTGTCTTTGTGTGTTGGTGAAATAGTTGTCATGATCCTCAGAGCCCAGAAACCTTGCAAAATATAATACAAAAATCAGTCACAACCACTAATACATACACACATACACATGTCAGTAAAAATAGCTCAACCAGTAAGTCCTCACTTTTCCATCTTGGACCTGCGGAAGGAACATGTGTAGTAGTCCACTGGCCTGTTTGGCACCGAGTCTGCCATGATGTTTGGCACACAGACTTTTTGAAGGACCCGAGCCGAGGTATTAAAATCTGGATGTGGTTGTGCCTGTGGAGAACAAAATTATGTTGAATCCCTGCTTCATAACCGCAGTAACTTATGTATTTATCTGTGACCTTCAGGCTGCTGAAGAGATTCTGCTCAACTGCTTTGTAAGAGAAAAAAGATAATAGATTTAAAAAGGCAGCAGAAGGAATAGCAGACCTGTAGTGGTGCTCTAAGGCATAATTCCTCAGCATAGTACACCAGCACCTCCCAGGGAGCACTGAGCTTCAGATAGTGTACTGTCTTTTTTACGCTGGACGATTCCTCCTGGTAATAAAACGAGACCAAAACACGGAATCCAATCAAGTCCCATAGTATTGGTCTGTAATACAGGTTAAAGAAATCCAAGGAGAAAAGTAAACCTTCTCTAAAAGAAGACCAGCGCTCTGTAGATTCTGTATAAATTTGTTCCTCCATCTGGCCAGCTGCGCTTTCCTCTTTTCAGATCTGCTCTCCTCTTGAATCACTTGCTCCTCATCGTCCTGGGGCTCTCCTGAGCCTTCACTTTGAGCTCTCCGCTTCCTGCGGGACTTCACCTCCCACACCAGCACAAAATCTGGGACAGCGACATGAGTCAGTGAAAAGAAAAAACACAATTGGACACGGTGTTGCACTGTCAGCTTCCATTTCCTGATCTTTATATCTAGATGCAATAAACAACTTTGATTATGTCACCTTTGATGGCACATTTTAGGCTGGATATATAAATACTGGAATATGTAATTTTAAATGAAATAACACTTAATACCGTATTTGTTTGCATATCCATTTACTGCAGTAACTTTATTTAAGCCGGTGACCCACTGACATCACCAAGCTGTTGCATTCTTCTGATGTAATGTTTTTCCAGGTTTGTATCCTCCGGGTTCACATCACTGGTATACAATATATATGCTTCAGAAACAAAATGGTCTATTTATTATGGATTTTGGTATGCTGAATTCAAATATCATAATAAAAAGGCTGATTAGCTGATTGGCTACTGTTTCCAAGATATTTAAGTTTTTCACATTTGTCGTTTACATCATTATATCGAACATGAAACTACATGCATATGGTTTCTAGAGCTGAATTAGTGCAAAGTGATGGAAGTGGTCATGGAGTTAACATTGCACCATTCATGACTTCTAGGGACAATATGATGCAATCCATATCATTTATGATGCAATACCAGCTTCAGATTGTGTCATTTATTGTTTTTCCTAAATTTTCCATCCCCGTCATTGATGATTATTACCATATTTATATAATACAAATAGTTATTAATAAAATACTGAACTGAAAAAATTCAGTACCCACCATGTCCAGGCTTTGAACCTATGACTTACTGCATCTGAAGTAAATGTTCTGGCATTGAACCTATTTGCCTAAAGTTTATTCCTATATTCAGTCAAAGATTTATTTAGTGACTTCTGATGTAAATTTAGATCCCTTCCCTTTATAACTCACTCATCCTTCTTGGTTCTTCATCCTTCAAGTCAGGGTCGCATATGCTGACCAAGTAACATATCTCAAAAACTAGAGCCAATCAACAATTTTAAACATCAGTTTAAGTCCCAGTTGCCCAAAATTAGGAAAGTTTGACTATATATATTGCAGAAACATTTTGGCTGTAGAGCAATGTAATCAGGCTTGAATGTGTTGGTGCTTTGAGGGGTTTGCATGCTCAGTTGGCTTGAAGTTGGTGATTGACTTGCTCAGTCTTGAACCTTCCACTTTTTTCCCTTTGTTGTGTTGGCAGTGTATCTTGGCTCATTGTTTCGCAGGATGATGATTCTCTTCCCAGTTCGATCGGATTCATTCCTCTGTAAATTGCCAAACAGAATGTTCCTGTAGGCTGCTGAATTCTGACACTACCATCATAAGTTAGTTCATCAATACAGATTAGCAAACTATAAGCTATGACACTACCTCTGCCATGCATGAATGATGAGCTTGTATGTTTTGGATAATGAGCAGATCTTTTCTTTCTCCACACTATAGCCTTTCCATTTTTCCAGAGCACTTGTTATGCAATTCTTTTACAAATTCTACTCTAGCTTTCTAATTCCTACTGCTAATGGCTGGTTTGCATCTTGTCATAAGGCCTCTATCAAAGCCTTCTTCAAACTGTGGATTGTTATACCTTCACCCCTGCCCTGTAGAGGCTTTGTGGTGATGTCCCTGGATTTTTTTTCATAGCTGCCCTTATTTTTTTGCCCTCAAATGCTGTTGTGTTTCATGGCTGGCCTGTTTCATGTGTGGCTTTTCGTTCACCAATGGTTCACCATTCCATATTATTGTACTGATGATGCCCAGTGCTTGTGCAATGACTCTGATTAAGTCTTCTTCTTTACTGAGCTTCAAAATAGTTTCCTTTTGTTCTGTAGAAAATTCTATGCTATGCATCTGGCGAGATGTTCAGGGTTCAGCCTTTGCCCAGTGCTGCAGAGCCCTGTGGCCATAGTAGGATTAAGTAGTTCAGCAAATGAATGAATGAATGAGAACAAATGCAGTCTTGACAGGTGAATTCCAAGGTTCAAATCAAGAGTAGACTAAGAATGGGGGGATGAAATACATAATTATCTTAATATTAACGCTAGATGTAAATTCATTCATTCATTTTTTAAGCCGCTTAGTTCTAATTAGGGTCGCAGGGAGGCTGGTGCCCCTTTCAGCCAACTCTGGGCAAAGCTGGGGTACACCCTGAACAGCTCGCCATTGCAAGGCCAACACACATACCGGTACAAGCATTCACACTCGCTCTCATACCTAGGGGCAATTTGGAACCGCCAATCAGCCTACTGTGCATGTTTTGGACTGTGGGAGGAAACCGGAGTACCCGAAGGAAATCCACACAAGAGTGGGAGAACATGCAAACTCCACACAGAAACACCCGAGCCCGGGAATTGAACCCAGGACCTTCTTGCTGTGAGGTGAACATGCTAACCACTGCGCCACCATGCCACCTAGATGTAAATAAAAAGCGGAAATCCTGATCAATAATGTCATATTCAGTGTTTGATCCGAAACCCAAATGTTTTCAAAGTATTGGAAAAAACAAATTGTTTAAACACTGAACATTAAAGACCGTAGCTTCAAGGTTGATACCATTTGTTTCCACTGGATTACTGTTAACAAATAAAATAAACACATGAGTATAGTATCACGGTTACCTATTTTAGTTCGGCCATCTCTGAAGTAGTTTCCTGGAGGCCGAGCTGGTGGAGTGGCTGACTTCTCAGGCTGAACATAGATCAGATCCTCATTGTCATCAACAGCAGCATTCAGCTATTAGAGATGATGAATGAGCTTGATGGTAACATGGTTGTGTAATCAGAATACATTTCATAATAATGAGCCGGAAAAATCCAACGGGACCAAGGAAACAGGTGCCAGAACGTTGTTAAAGTAAAGCTTCTGTCTCTCCAAACCTCCTGAGAGGCTCATTCAAGCATGAGTTTTAAGAATGTAGGAGATAATTAAGGGAATCATGTGACACAGAGCAGAAGCAGGAGTTGGGAGGATAAGTGTTGAAGAATATCTACTTCAAGAGAATGTATTGGCTGTATTGTAATGTATAAACTGTACTGGCTGTAGTAATTAGACAGAGCCTTCAGCAAGAACACTGAATAATCCAGTTTGATTGCACTCATTGTTTTAATGCAGCACCAGGGAAAACATGGAGTGCAGCATAAGAACCCAGGTGCCATTTATGAAAAAACAAATCACAGAAGGTATGATAATACTTATAAATCTGCATTATTAAGTCTATGGATTAAAAACTTTAAATAGTATAAAAATGATGAATAAAAAGTCACTTACATATCGAGTAGGAATGAATCCCCCATTCCCCAAGCTTCCATAACACTCAGCTCCGTACGACTCTCCAGCATGTTCTAGATCGAGCAGAACCTCCCGGTCCTTGGACAGCTCCGAACCCTTTTTCCTGAGCATCAAGTATGTCAAAATTTACAGCTCCGTACCAGAGATGCAGGAACTCTGAAGTTCAGTGGGCACCAAACACTGCAAACACGTCAACTGTTCTAGTGTATGGTGCTAGTCACATATTGCAGAGTAGGGACTTCTACATTAATCACGTCACTGAATTATGTGGGAAATCAAATTATTTGTGCATTTCTTTATAGGATGAGATCAGCAGACAGCAGCGGAGGGAGCATCCTGAGGATGTACAGTGAAAGAGGTAAGAAAAAAGAGAACAGGAGGAGAACACTGAGACTCTGCAGCAGGCTCTCTCTCATTCACTGCATCCTTCTGTCTCAATAGCACTCCAGAGGGGGTAAAGGGAGGGAGAGAGAGAGAGAGAGAGAGAGAGAGAGAGAGGGGGGGGGGGGGGGGGGGGGGG
>JAQMYF010000003.1:24794240-24836360 GCA_030014195.1 Neosilurus mollespiculum
CCCCCCCCCCCCCCCCCCCCCCCCCCCCCCCCCCCCCCCCCCCCCCCCCAAGGAACGACCAGAAGTCTCCTAAAATAGGAGCAAAAAATGTTTTAAATATGAAATGTGCACAATAGCAAACAAAATATTAAATTAATTATTATTTTATATTAATATTATATTGAGTATTCTGTATGTCATGCAGCAGTTTTACAAATGCAAATTATTTATTTTTTGTCACAAAAGGCTTTCTCTTACAGAATATAGATAGATAGATAGATAGATAGATAGATAGATAGATAGATAGATAGAGTATATGTGTGTGTGTGTGTGTGTGTGTGTGTGTGTGTTTTGTACAGTCATCTGTGCAATTTTCCATCATTACCTCAGGAATCCGACTGCACACATCCTGACATTTTACAGGGATCCATATGTTTCTACATGTTGCATTTTATGTCATGCACCACACTTGCTCTCACCCTATAAAAATATCTCACACTTGCCAGTGATGTTACTGCAGTGATGCAGAGCAGTGGGAGGTGTCTTCGATGCTGGGTGCTAATAGGGTGAAGTCCAAATAAGCCCTTCTAGCCTACCGACAGCACAGTAACTATAACCAAGGGATGACAAATTTTAGCTAGCACATTTATCAGTCTAGGACACGGCTATGAAGGAATTGTGGGTGGGGGTGGGGTATTGGGGGTTGGCGAGATGAAAAATATATATATATATTTTAAGTGGCTATAATATATTTAATACATAAAATAGTTTTTGTTTCCCTAAAACAATGGGAAAAAATAAAAAGTGATGAGTATTAACTATTATTTACTGACTTAACGAACATTTAATTAACATTTACTGACTAATGGAGAGCAAATAAATCTCGACTCAACAAGCCTGATCCGTATTCTTATTAATTTCTATGAAATACCCTTTAAGTACACTTCAGACAGGTAGGAAGATATAGAAGAAAAACTATTTCAGACATGTGATCCCACTGACACCTTCAGCCGGTTTGCATCAATTCCAAAATGTAATAATAGCATCAGTTGCTTACAAGGATAATATCAAATAAATCCTACAAACATTCAATACCTTGTTCTTGTGATATCACTGACAAATCAATACAAAAATATAATTTCCACCAGTGAAATCACGTGGACAGACCAAATACCCCTTAACATGGTCCAGGACTCCCTTATTAATGGTAAGCACTGATATGTACAGGAAGGTTCCAAACATTGTCTGAGTGAATGACCTCACATACACAGACTGATAAGAGTATCAGATATTCCATTTGTACCATAGTATCTGACTCAAAGATTTTTTTTTTTATTATTTTGATATACCGTATTAATACCACAAGGGAAATTTGGCTTCTGCATTTAACCCATCGAAAATGAGCACACACACACACTCGGAGCAGTAGGCTGCCACACGTTGCGGCACCCGGGGAGCAGTTGGGGACTCGGTGCCTTACTTATAGGAAGGGAAGGTGCTGCTCTACACCCCCACCCCCCCTGCCATCACACATTTTTTCTATTGGATCCATTAATTGTTTGGGTCTAAACCAACTTCTCTATCCATTAGGCCCAGCTGCCCCCATTATGGTTGCAAAAGCAAAAAAACCAAGAAGAAAAAGGTTCCTTTGCAAAAGCAATTTGGCTACTGGGTTTGGTCAAGCTGGGGGCAGTTGATGGCCAATTATGTTGAGTGCACTGGGAAAAGCTTATTAAAGGACATAATAGTGCTTACTACAGCTTGCACCATTCTAATGCCTGACTTACTCTGCTGTGTATAATTATTTTCCCCTTCAAATCCTCCACATATTTGTTTAGTAATACAAAGACACAAAGGTTAATTTAAAAAACAACAACAACAACAAAAACAACCACTCCTGGATAATACTTCATAGAACCATGTTTACTTGCAGAATCTTCTGGGATACCTGTGAGTTACGTACTTATGGATCATGATAGGTGTCCTATAGTGGCTTAAAAGTAAAAAGAAAGAAAGAAAGAAAGAAAGAAAGAAAGAAGAAAATCCCTTGAAAAACCTCCTTGGGCCTTTATATCACAATACAATCTGTGGTTTCAGTGTTGGGCAATGTTGCCTGTAAACGTCTGTGATTTAAACAAAACAAAAATATAGCATAAAATAGATGTTGCCTTTTTTAACAATTAAAAATGTATTAAACATGAAAGCAGTAAAATAGCAGGCATTACAGTTTTTCTCAAGGGTGATTAACTTGCATTTAAAGATCATTGTATTGTCCAAAGAATATTGTCTGGATGAGAAAAGTATAATCACACCCGTGGTAGGGTCGCTGGGATGCTGGAGACCATCTCAGCCGACACTGGGTGAAGGCAGAGTACATCCTGAACAGCTCAGCAGACCATTGCAGTGCTAACTATAATCAGTAAACAGTATAAATATTTAAAAATTTTTACTGGCTGTACATAATGATGTCATCATGCAGACACCAGGTATAGTGGGAACACCTAACAAATTGTGATGGTAAATATTGCTTATTAGAGTTACGGCTCTGTTTTGGTGTCAGAGTTGCCCTTAAAGCAGAAGGGCAATAATAAAATAAAGATAGAACAGATGGCTCATGTTGATTAAGTGGATCAGTTTAATGAGTTCTGCCCACCTTGCTCAAGTACACAAAAGAGAGTATTTGGTGGCCTTGAAATTTAAGCACCGAGGCAGTAACAGTATGGTGTCAATAAAAACAACATAATATCATATGGATATTATATGTTTTGATGTATTGGAACAGAACTCAATATTGATATATTTGGCGGTGGGGTCATAGTTTAGTATTAAAAGAATTTTATTTTGTATTAGTAATGTTGAATTCATTGTACAGCCTAAAGTTTGTGGACACCTGAATATAATGTCCATGTACAGTTTATTTTTCTTTTTTAAATCACAGTCCACATTTACTCACTAATGCAATTACAATATCCCCCTCTTCTGGAAGGACTTTCTCACTACATTTTGGAGAGTAGAATTGAGCCACAAGGGCATTAGTAAATTCAGACAGCCTAGAAAGCCAGGGGAGTTAAGCAGTTTTTCATTGCTTGGGTTTAACCCTATAATTCCATTGAAGGAAACTAATGATAAATTGGGGGCGTAGTAGATCAGCAGTGTGTGTGCGCACACGTGTGAGAGAAATGACTAACATAGCCAAGCACTTCTGGTTTTCAATAATTAAACTGACAATATATTTATCTGTTTATTTTCAATTTACAAAAAAAAAAAAAAGCTATTGAGAGAAAATTGTTTAAAACAAACAAAACAAGCAAAATTTAGTGTATTTAAAATTAAAAGAGACTGGGTTACCTTATTAACAATGACAAAAGCATACAAATAAAACAAGCAACTAAATACAAATAGAATATTTACAAATACTTCACAACCATGTTAAAAAAAAATGAGAACGAGGGAGAGAACAAGATTTTATAAAATGTAATCATTCCAAGTCTAAACCACCATTGCCCAGCATGGTCCAAATATACAGGTTACATTTAATTCGGACAAACTTCATCAAAACTGAGGTTCATCTTCGATCATCATATCAAGGCATAACAGCCTGCGAAACATTCTCAAAATTACACACAGAAACCTACATTTTTAAAACCACCCATGCAAAGTATTTCCAGAGTGTACCTTATGATAGTATGGCAGAATCATGGAATGGCTATTTCATTTAAAAATATACTGTTTAAAAAATATAAATAAAAATTCAATATTGGGAAAGCATTAATAATTTAAAATGCATAATATGACCAAGTACATCATTTTGGTTGACATGGATGATCACATGTAGGTTTCAAAAAAGTGGTTGTGTAAAAGTCAAGCAAACTCATCCAAGTGATGGGATGTGCCAGATATAAAAGTAGTTTCCCCACAGACCGATCCATAAACACTGGTTGGCAACATAAATATAAACAAAATTAAATTACAAATAAAAATGTAAGGATTACATGGTTACAATTGACACGAAAGAAGAGATCCAAAAATATACTTAAAATGACAAAAAAGAGTCTTTAGGGTAAAAATAAAGCTAAATGGGTGAAATGGGAACATTTCATGAAATTAATGCTATGTTGTGCATGGAAATTCACATTACAGCTTCTCTGCCTGTTGCACTACACTGAAAATAAGAACATTATAGTTTACACCCTTGTGTGCATTCAGGGATAGCAGGACATCCCCCCCCCCTTCATGTGTCTGGAAAAGCTCAGTGGCTTTACACGAAACATACAGGGGAAAATACAAATATCTCAGAACTCCAGAAAAAAATAAACTAACAAAACATAACCTTTATCCAAGCTGATGGATTGTGTGTCCCAGAGCAATTACATTCATCCCATTGTTAAAATAAGATCAGTATAGATACTGTTAGTAAAAGCAATGCAGAATAACAACTAAAACTGTTAGGCTATTATGTGCAATTTTGCAATTTCGGTTCAAGCAAGTGTTGCCTTTCATTCCTAACCAGCTTCTTCCTTTCACCCTTGTCCTCTTTGTGCATTACAGGTGGGTTTAAAAAAGATATTTTCAACATCAACAGTAACCTTCCTTTAGCAGCCACAAAATAAACCATGTCATGTTTCAGTAACAGTCAAGATAGTAAACTACTGAATCCATCAACGAGTACATTTGCATACATAATAAATGGATTTTAGTGAGGTATTTAATAAAAAGAACTTTACAGTGAGAACAGTAACGTTGACTATGTACTCTATATTTACACTTTACACAAACTGTACATTTGTGATGAAGTGTTTCGGTTTTCATCAATGATTTCCATTCATAGCTAATCGTCTCATGCAGTGTTTCAGCTCATTCATGGGTTGTTGGGTTTTTTTTGGCCATTTGTCTAGCTCAAACAGCTTCCTACACCATAACTCAAATATGTGTGCAATTTCTGGAAACGTCTTCATGTCCTCACACAGCCTGCTGTTCATACCTACATTAACAGCAGGAAGAAGAATCAAGTTCTTGCCCTGAATCTACTCTGATCTGACTGACAGATTTTCAGCACCATGGCTCTCTATGGCATCTCCCTCTGTGGAGACTGTCACTCCTCTGCCAGGCGCTCCTCATCAGCTCCAGCGCCTCCCTGCATCTCTTCTGTACCAGCTCGTCTGATACACTCTTACGAGCCAAAGAGACCTGAGCAACAGAAACAAGGAGACGACAAATAAAGAAAAAAAAAACACGATTATATCTGAGATATTGAGAAAGGGAAATCCATTAGAAACCATAAAAATAACTTTGTCAATATTACTTTGATGTAATACACTATTTTGCCAAAAAAGAAAAACAGTCATGTACTCCAATATTTTGTTGCCATGCCTTGATTACAGTACATAACAACCATGACATTGTTGCTTTACTTGGTCACATCGAGGCTCAGCAACATTATGTGACAATAAAATGAAGTCGGCTGACAACGTGAATGAGCAGGTTATCACATCAATAGACTTTATCTTCACTTTGTATCCGTGCCATCAGGGAAGCTCATATAGTGCAAAGTGGTTTAGGAAGCATGAAGAAGCATTTTCACAGAAGATCTGGTAACCCAGAGTCCTGACCTTAATCCTACTGAAATCTTTGGAATGTGCTGGAGAAGTCTTTATGAAGTGGTTCAGTTTTTTGTCATCAACTTAAGATGTTGGTAAAAAATAAACAAACCTCTGGATGCAAATCAATGTGATGTTGCTTAAAGGGGAACTAAACCCAAACTTAGTAAAAGCTTGCACACACATTTTTCTGTGCACTATTGTTATTGCGATCTTTGTGAAGAAAAAAAATGGTAATATATCCTCACATGCACATTGTAAACAACCAACGTTGGAGAATCGACAGACAAAGAAGTGATTTGCATATAAATGCACTAAAATATACACACAATTTTTTTATGAATATGAGCAAATGATTGTGTTGTGATGTAAACATAATGTAATTTGTGCAGATGTGCTTAGTTCTCTAGTTTATATCTGATTTGTTAGTTTAATATCTGTATAGTGTTATTTTTGCCATTGTTTTCTTTCACAGTCTCACAGACTGCCATCAAGCCAAGCAAGACCTCTGCAGTAACTCCTACAGCTGCAATTTCATTCTGACATATGACATCAGTGCAACTGGGAAATGGAAAATCAGAAAAGAGTCTCTTGCCCTTTGACCTAACAGCAAAACCTGACAAACACTCATTTCTTTAATAAGAAAATACAGCATCCTCTAACAAAACTAGTTCAATACTCACTAAAAACAAGAATTATTTCAACAGAAATATACAGTATTTAATATTTTTAGGGTAGAGGATTTTGGATATGTATTAGGGCAATGGTTTGACATACTGACTGATTAATTCGTTTTGTCTTAATTTCTTGCTCCAGGTTTTAGAAAAGTGTCCACATGACATGGTTCCCATAATATAAATAAAGCATTTTATGAAGGCAAAAGAGCTTATCAGCGACATAAAATCCTTTCCTGAGACTATTACCTGAAAAATAGACTTCCACACTGAATCGAGTTCCTCCAAGAGCCGATCTCTCTCCCTACAGCCACTAAAATAAAGAACCCATGGAGGGAGGAACTGAGAGCGGTCCGTTGCAAATTCCTACATAAAAAAAAAAATATATCCATTAATTTCAGACAATACAAGAAATCAATTTAAAAAATGTTATGTCCATACTTTCTTAATAAAAGACATGGATGACGATTTCAACACCAGCTACAAACTACACTGTGTATTTGTTCACCACTATGTACCATCAGTAAACTTTAATTTATTAATATTTATTGTTCAAGTGGGATGAAAATACTGAGGAGCTCTAAATAAGGAGATGGTGTGAATATTATATTCTCTCTTACAATAACACAATATTCTTTATCCTCCTCAATACAGACACCAGTGATGTCACTGATATCCACTGCTCCAAGCGAACGGAAAAAACTGGTCTGGCAATCCTGATGACATGTCAACAAGTTCTTTTCAGTCAGAACAAGGCAGCACGGGATGCAAGGTGTCGGCGCTACTCCCTGCGGAATCACCTGAGAGATAAAAGATAGACAGTCTATGCAGTCTCAACACAGAGATGCAAACTGTTAGATAAAAGCTGTGATTTAGTCTGTACAGTAATACTAATGATAATAACTAGTAAAAAGTCAAAATGATTAATGCTCGGTGCATCGATCCAAGGTTAAACTTACTCCTTTAGACACAGCCTGACAGATGAGCTGCATCCATTCTGCCATGTCCAGCTCATTTTCAGCACTTAGCTCTAGGGGGGAGCGTGCGGTCAAAATCACCTGGAATGCATGCCGCCTCTCTGTGCTGTTTGAGCGTCTGCAGCCTCCGCAGTGCTCACCCCTGCAGCACACACACACACCCCAGATAACCATGACTGGTCCATAACCATAACTGATTCAAAAGAGGCCCAGATTCAGACAGGACACCTGGAATATGTCGGTCAAAAGCAGTTAAGAAGTACTGACGCAGATAAACATGCTTACCCCATGGTAATTGACATTAACGGAGCAACATCAGTCCTTTCAGCATACAGGAAGAGAATGCCACTGCTGAACAGATCAACATCAAGCAAGTTGTAAAAACGGACATATGGATTATTGACATGGGCCACTCGTGTATATGTTGTCATGAATAGGATTGTGCTGCTGTACCTGAGCACAAGGTAACAACTTTTCCACAGTTCCTTCCCCAGGTAAGAAGTCCCTGCTCGATACAGCAGTGTCCCCTCCTTGGTGCTGCTAGATTTCCCTGAGCCTGACGGAGAAGTAGGAGTGCCCAAACCCACGTCCATGGGGTCTTCCCAGTGAACGAGGGAATAGAGACGAATACTGACCTCTGACACCTACACACAAACAGGTTGTGCATCATCACTAATGGAATCAGGAAACGTGAACACAAAAACACTTTCTACAGGGATACCACCAGTGGGGAAAAAAGATATACTAGTAAAACACCAGACTAGAGGTTCTCAACCCTGGAACCTCAGCACTAGACCATACAGACTATAATTTAACAATGTAATTAACAAAACATTGGTTAAAGTAGCATTTTGGAGGTAGGACAGAAGCATTGTTATATTTGAAATAACATGTAAAACATTACATACAACACGTTTATGCAAAGCATTTTATGTGTAAACATCACAGAACTGCATTTACATTTCAAGTATCCGAGCTCCACATACCTCACAGTGTGCCTCTTGACACACAAACTTTGTAAGAGCGAGCTTCTCCATCGTCGCATCAGTCAGGACAGCAGGGTAAGGCAGATCACTACAGCCATTCATCATCGCAGACTTCAACATGCTGAGGAACCAGCTATAATATGAAGAGAGGAGGAGAAGAAGGAGAACTTAACAGTTATTTTGCTGCATAAAAGCAAACAGTCCCAAGAGTCAAAAGATTCTGTGAATTCAGTTGATAAATTAAATGAAAATGACACCATTTTCCACTAGGACACCATTAAGACTTGGCTGCCTTAACCTTTATTTACACAATTTTTTTAAATTCACTCAATGGGTGTTTCCCTATACGGAAAAATCAAAAGACATGCATCAGAGTTCTTTGCCATATATAGAAGAATGCCTGACCTCAGGTTGGTTGGTGGGGTTACATGGGGCACCGTGTATGTTCAATGTGTGATTAGGTAATTCTCTCTGGCAAGTGTGTGCTGTGGTCAACTAAGGAGTGGTTTAATAAGTTCTGTTCTTGTGCAAGATTAATGCGACAGATATCAAACAGGTTCACAGTTCCCTGAATCCTCTGCACCAGTACTAATGGAGTATCATCAGTGCAACAAACAGTCTACAACAATGCAGCAACATTCCAGACCATACAGCTCACCCTTCTGGTGCCAGACCATCTAAAAATAGTTGATGTAGCAGCTGTTTAAATAATCAAATAATATTGTGCTAAAAAATATGTTTTCACAACCCTCACTGCTCTATAGCTGATCAAAATCCAAAGAAAACAAAGGTTTTCCTTGTGATTAGATGTACTTGTCGACCAAAATAAGAATAATTTCCACATCAGCTGAGCAGAAATCGGACGTGAGGCGTATTCGAGACAGCACCTTTTACCAGAACAAATTTTATGAATGAATGAAGTGACCAGGAGATGAATAATCATCAATGAAACATGTCTTTCAGTGGAGAGGTATTTGAAATAAATCTGGAATTACAAGAACAACATGATCATGAGTCAAAGTGAATTATTGCCAGAAGTGATTTCTTCACTTTCGTTTTCTGTCTGTTCCAACCTGGCGAATGATTATCTCACATATTATGGTCGTTATAATAACATCTATACCATGTTAAAATTGGCACGATCTGTTGATCTTATGAGCTATTAGTGGTTCGTTCATAAATTTACAGCGTGAGTAGAAAGTGCTCCTCGGTTGAGACTCTGATTTAAGCCATTGTTTCTGTCTGAGGTTGATTTTTACATCTAAAAAGCCTCTTTGTTTATATATAAATATATATTTGATTATATATAAATAAATATTCTGGTTTTGGATGGTTAGGCTACTGGCATGCAGCCGAAAAGGAAAGAAAAGATGAAGTGATTATGTTTATAGCTTTCATATATGACACACATATGAAAAAAATGTTCGAGATGGATCACCAACAGTGAATTCGCAGAGGCTTTGCAGCAAAGAGAGTAAGCAGGTAGTCACTACTTCCTTTCAAAACTAAAACAATGAATTGGATTCTGGGAAGAGTGAGACAACCCTTTTAAAAGACAGGACAGGAGCTGAGTAACCACTGCTTCAATTACACAACAACCCCAAATGGAGAAAAAAATAAATAAATCTTTACATCAAGAATTCTGGTTGATACTTTTCCCATCATCATATGTAATAATAAGAGAATGAAACTAATGGATGTTTGATATAAAGCATAATACAGACTAACACAGTGAGTGAGCAATCTGCAGTGTCCAGAAGAAACTGTCTTCTTCTGTTAGTGCACACCAGAGTGACAGTCTGCTGGTCCAACCCCACCTGGGAAACAAAAACAAACAAACATTAAAACTAATACTTTAATACAGGGGTGTCGAACTCAATTTCACTGAGGGCCACATCACTTAATTCCAAGGTCATCGAATGTCAAATAACCACTTAACATCTATTCAAAAAGGGTAACCATGAAATCTGCATGGCCATATTATTTATTTACGCATTTGTCCTCTTTTCCTTTATTCGCTTTCCTTTTCTGACAATTCTTGACAGTGACAAGCTAGCTTGTAATTGTTCCTGAGTCATAAATGGCTAGCTGTTTACTTAAAATAGGTTGGCTCCACCTAGTGGATGGATGATGAATTACATTTATTGGTAACTGCAAAGAATGAACGATAATCGTATACTTTAAAAGCTGTCACAGGCCACATAAAACAAGTCGGAGGGTCGGATTTGGCCCGTGGGCCTTGAATCTGACACCTGTGCTTTAATATAATCACTACAGGATGTACTGCCCACACACACACACACACACACACACACACACACACACACAGTCAGTGTGAATATTATTTGAAAACCTGGCTTCAAAAGAAATTCGGTACTCCCATAGTAAATAACAGATAATTACTCACTGATATGTAATCTAATTCGCTGTAAGCCACAGCTTCTTCTACATTATATGGCTTGTCTGCTGCTCCTGAAATAGTAGCACACAATTATAGACTAAATCACATGTAAAGCATTATAACTGATATAACTAGTGATGGTGTGCTTCATTAGGTTGTACAGACTTACCTTTCCGCAACAGGTAAATAAAACAGTTTGTTAGCAGCAGAAAGAGAGGCTGCAGGTCACCCTCCATGTGGCCTGTGCTCATTCTCATCATCTGTAAAAAAAAATGAAGCAGATACACAATATGACGCATTTAAGAGATTTGTCTTGTGTCTGTAAATGAGATTTGTCACCACAGGCATTTACAGTCTGATGATTTAGACTGAAGTCAGACGGTTGTACTGAGCATAATGTGCAAACAAGCCATGATGTTGTGTCTCATTTCAAATGGTGTCCAAAACAAAGGTGCAATGAGCTGACACTGATTCTGTTCAACTATTCAATTAGGAGGAAGCATAGACGTAAACGTTCCGAATACACGCGATATACCGAGACCGGCGCTGCTCGGTATATCGCGTGTATTCGGAACGTGCCCAAGCTGACACCATCTTACCAGAGACTAGTTATACTTGACAACTAGGCTTTACATATGTAAACAAGCTGCAGGACTGAGAAATTTTGCTTCGTTTTGCGCTATATTTTGAGTCATACTGTTACATGTGCGGGTAAAATACCACGATAAAAGTAAAATAGTAAAGAATAAATAAAAAAGAATGCAATTATTCTGTAGATACAATACTTACAAGTGAAATGTTATTCCTTTCGCTTTAGAGATAATATTTCGCTTGCTGGAGGAAATAAGCTGGAGGAGACAACATTCAACACCCATCTTATTGGAACGACAGATTTTAGTCCTTGGTAATATGGCGGCCACGTAAAGACACGCCATGCGAGGGTCTTGTGTTAATGTCTATGGGTGGAAGAGTGTTAACCATGTGTGTTGTTATGGTTGATGGACGATGGACTGAGACCTGGATAAAATTGTGTCAGCCATTTCAGAAATGCAATACTTTATAAATGCACTTTACGTGCATTTACAACTGCTTTTTTTGTGTGTATAATCTATATACACACACACACACACACACACACACACACACACACACACACACACACACACACACAAATACCTGGATATGATCCTGATAATCAAAGTGATATAAACAATGTTTCTGACTGAGATGGAAAAATTTTACAGTGTGGCACAGTGGACCCAGAAGGTCCTGGGTTCGAGTCCCGGGCTCGGCAAGGGCATTTCTGTGTGGAGTATGCGTGTTCTCCCCATGTTTGCGTGGGTTCTCTCCCAGTATTCCGGTTTCCTACCACAGTCCAAAGACATGCACATTAGGCTAACTGGCTGTTCCAAACTGACCCTAGGTGTGAGTGTGAATAATGGTGTGTCCTGCCCTGCGATGGTCTAGCAAGCTGTTCAGGGGGTACCCCTTCTTTGCACAGTGGTGGCTGAGATAGGCTTCAGCCTCCCCATGACCCTAATAGTAGGAATAAGCGGTTTAGCAAATGAGAATGGAAGTTTACACATATACCTTAAAGAGTTGCTCTTCATTCTCTCTGAAGACATGGATCATAAGTAGCAGTAGGTGATTATTATCCACCCTGAACATAACAGAAAAAGGGAAAAAAAACAAAAAGATTGCCTTCCATCAGAACTTTTCTTGGGAGGACAGAAAAAAAAAAAAAAAAAGACAAAACTGCCTTTCATCTGACCTAAATTCTGCAGGATGGCAACATTCTCCTGCATCAGATCCTTCTCCTGTTCCAATTTCTTCAGATGTAACTTGAACAGGACCGTTCGCTTTGGCCTTTTCAAAATCTCCCCTCTCCTCCTTTTCTATTTTGGAAGATGCATCCTGCTTTGCTGTTTCTCCTTCTCCTTCATCTTCATTGCCAGTGTAAACAGTCTGCGACTGGCCATTCCCTGCAGAGTCATAGTGGCTACCACTCTCGGTAACAGCATCTGGACTGTGGGGGGTAAAGCAGTAGAACTGCGAAGGAGCTGCTGAGGCCAAATGGAGTGACTGCGAGTCAGGATCGGGAGGCTCGCCGCCTGCGTCCTCCCGAAAGGGCTGCTGCTGAAGTGGAGATGTAGCCGAATTAATGCCAATAGCTCCATCCTCTGCTTCCTCTTCTTCTCCCTGTCCATCCAGAGCACCGTTTAACCTATCCATTACGTCTCTGAGTGGCTGGCCTACACTTTCCATGGACGTGTCGGTCATTTCAGGGAGCCTCAGCAGGGCCTCGGGTTCCTGGTCCTCGATGTTCTCACCGTTCTCTGTAGGTGCTCGTGCTGAGCCATTCGGGGCGTCCAAAGAGTTCACGCTACCTCCAACATTTCCGTCCTCTAGTTTCATCCTTTCATTGTTGATATGAAGGGATTCTTCTGTTTCTACTTGTTCTGGAGAGGGCATGCTCTGGCTACTGCTCACAGAGTCGGTTGATCCCCTCCCACGACGTTTCTTACCCGGTTTCCTCCTTCTGCCCATCCTAACAGAAAAAAGATTTTAAAAATACATTAAATTATTTCGGTCACTTTCACCATGTTCACCATTATCTCAACTTACATGAATCATAAGAGCTTAAAAAAAAATACATGTTTGCTTTTTGTTTTTCAATTTGGAATAACAAATTATAAATTATACAGTGTAAATTAGTTGTTGATTACTGTGGATATTCTGCACATTATCTGAATTTCAGTACTGAGGTCCTGAGACACCATGCTGACTGATAACAGATGCGCTAATGTGTAGGTTGTTGCCCCATTAGCAGCATTTTATAGGGCCATTATGTGGGTTGTCCAGAGTAAGAGCTCTCTGACTGACTGTTTAATGTAGCAAATCAGAAAAGAACAGAAACCAAAGATAGACGAAAAGAAGGCAGACGTCTCCTAGAGAGAGAAAATGAAGAGAAACAACACAGTTGAGTCACTGCTTAACTTCTGTTAATTTGCACCTCATTACTCAACTTCTGCTCATCTGCTGTTTGTATCACAACATGTCGAAGCAGACGGTTTAAACAAATCATCAGCGCAAAGTATATATAAACAATACAAACTGCATGATACTGTCCTGAACAGTATATCAAGAACAGTATACGGTTATAGACACTGATCCTGATACACAAGGCACTATTACACATACACACGCACGCTATGATATATTTAGAAGATTACAAAAACAAAGATGTCAAATGGTCAAATTTAGGAAAACTGGAGGCGCTAATTATCCAGCCCTTGCTTGGCATGTACTTCCCTTATAGTCAGTAAAATTGGCACACACCTAATGACCTCTAGCTCTGTGCTGGTGCTCTCTGTATCATCCCCGGTACGAATATCACGGCGGCTGGCTGTGTGTACCGGTGTAACATCTGCCGAGGTGTTGGTGTCCGAGTCTTCGTTAAAGGGGTTGTAGCGAAACGTGGGGCTGCGTGACAGAGACGTGCTCCTGACTCGAGCGGCTGCCGTTTTGATCACAGAATCGCTGATCACTGTTTGGAGATCTGAGGCTGTGGAGCGAGGACCACTGACAGGGTCAGTTAGATCTCCTTCTGCCAGGGAGAGAAATAAAACTCTTACAAATATGGAAGAATGTACAAGTCAAGCAAAGATGCTAAATTGTAATAGTGCTTCTATTACGCCAGCAGCAATGCAGTTTGAAAGTGCGTTTGTAGAAAGATACTGCTGCTGAATTCCTCAGACAAAAACACATGGACGTGAACACACACACACCCCTTTCGAAATAAAAAGTACAGGCCTGGGTTTAACCATATCCTGGGTTCAATATAAAACCAGGAGGGGGTTGCATGCCAAGTAGTAAAATTCCAGAGTATTCACTTTACGGCCCAATTCTTTTCGGAAAAAAATTGCAGGCTGTTTCCTCTCATAGTTTCTTCCTCCTAGATAATCTCGGAGAGTTTCTCTTTGCTATCATCGCTATCACCCATGCCTAGCTCATACAGATACAGACCTATGAATTCATGCATGTAAAACTTGTATCTGGAATTGGACATATTTTGGTAAAGGTGCTTTATGAAAGTGTCCACTGTTAAAAGTGCCATACCAGGGGTGTCCAATCTTATTCTCAAAGGGCTGGTGTGGGTACAGGTTTTATATCCAACCAAGCCAGAGGCATACCTTCCACCTGTTTAAACCACTGATCTTAATAAATAAATAAATAAATAAATAAGGCCCCTGGTTAGAAATGTATGGCGGCAGGGGGAGTGAGCTGCACCTTCCCTTCCTTTAAGCAAGCCACCTAACCCCCAACTGCTCTCCAAATACCACAATGCGTGTGGCAGCCCACTGCTCCGAGTGTGTGCTCACTGTTTACTTGCGTGTGTGCTCACTTTGGATGGGTTAAAAGTAGAGGCAATAATTTCCCTTGCGGGATTAATACAGTATAGCAAAATCAAATGCAAAAAAAAAAAAAAAAAAAAAAAAGACTGGATCACACATTAGTGTTTCAGTTTTGAAGCCAGATAGAGGAAATCCTAGTGAGACCACTTTTCAATAAGACCTCAGTATGAATTTCTACAGCGAAAGGTCAGAATATATTAAATTCATGTAGGTTTACCAATAATAATTTTCAAAAGACTTGCAGTTAAAAAAAACTGTTCCGCATAGCTGAAATTTGGCAAAAGGTCTTTAAATGAAATGTACATCTCAGAGGTAATTATTTCCATTTCCCCATCGTTTCATGCCATTCAAGTATGACTTTCTACAAGAGAGTGGTCTCACCAAGATGGCAGCAATATGGCTTCAGTTTTTGCTGTGTGCAAACGGGATGCACAACACAATTTTTTATTTATTTATTTTTTAGATCGGTGGTTTATACAGGTATAATATGTGGCTCCTGCTTGGTTGGAATGAAAACCTGCACCCACAATGGCCCTTTGCGAATAAGACTGAACACCCCTGTACTATACACATAAAATTGAAATAAACTATAAATAGTCTAAAAGCCCCAAATCTAACTTAATATATTAAGTTAACTACCGATTTTTGGATCATAAAGGGAAAAAATAGGGCAGTTAATTTGAATTTTGTTTATGCATTATGCGCCTTAAGAAATTTGGTTCAACCCAGGCCACAGATATGCACACATGTACTACTACACACATGAAAAGCTGATATATTCAGGAAGAAGAAGCTGATACCAGGCATGGCAAGTTTTAAAGGAAAAAAGGGCTTTTGCAGTATGCTTTGCCCTCTATCAGCATCCAGAATGATATCCCATCTCAATCATACAGCTAAGGACCAAGGCCCCCACCACCCTCTCCCCTAAATCATCATTAATAATTCCCGACTTCAGTCATCATTACACATACAAAAGATTAAAGAAACTAATGCATCGCATTCTTGTTAGATTTTTTGTTTGGCACAGGGCTTGGAAAAGTAGTAAGCAGGACCAGACTGCCACCAATCCAGCAAAAAGCTAGCGTAACACCCAGGCAGTTTTAAAGAGGTCCTATGAGGTGAGATTAAAAAGTCCTGGTACTGTTCCTGTAGCAAACAAAGAGCAAGGCAAGGTCATTTTTTCCTTTCTCAAAATGTGTTAGGAGTTTTTGCAAATTGTGCAATACACTAGCATTTTACGTCAACAACAGAGACCCTTTAAATGCTTCACGAACCCCGTGGCAATGAAATAATGAAGCGGCTGAGATATTTGGAATGGCATTTTTTGTTTAAGAGGGGCAGAGTGTCACTGGAATATACTGTTCTGCCGTTCTTGATGCATGAATGCCACTCAAAACACCTCGCCTGGCTTACCGCAAACTTACCACAGCATTTCAAGGGTCTCTGGGTCTCGTGTACCATTCCAGAATTAAAAATTTTCTCTCTAGTCCATAGTTAAATTTCAAAAGCACACCTGTAACACAGGCCCCAGTGTTGACAGAGTGATGACATGCAGCATACTGACTCACGATTGCTACTGTTGCACACACATGGCCATGCATCATTCTGTGCGTTTGCTACAGGCTCAGTCCCTGTATAGTATATGGAGTGCACTCCATATAATCAGTCAGACAATACAAAGCAAAACAGACATGCATCTTTCGCCAGGTCTATGGGAAAATGGGCATGCAAGATGTCAAGAGATTTTGATATGGGGACTGGAAGGGAGGATACGATGGGTGTGGGAAATAACCATGTCCCACCTTCCCAGTCTGCACTTGGCATTGACTGCAACACAGGGAAGATGTCACCAAAATCATAATCTAAAAAAGGAGGGATAAGATGCAACATTAGACAGAAATAAAATGACCAGACAGAAAGAAGGGCGTGACAAAAAAATTCAAGATGTAGATGACTATGAACTAAAGGCATGAAATATACACTGATGAGAGAGGGCGCAATCTGGTGAAAGAGAGGATACTACATGAGGATGTGCACCAATCAGCCATAACATTAACATTACCACCACTGACAGGTGAATAATATTAGGATATACACTACGCAGGAATGGCACCATGTGATTGGTCCATTATCTTAGGGTTAATAAACATTATCTTTAGTGGATTATGCTTCAATAAATTAAAATGGTGGACAAAATCCGAGATAGTCAACAAAATGCTGTCCCAAAAAAGGCAAAAACTATGCAACGTGGCAATCCTGTTTTTCATTTAAATAAATAAATAAATGCACTTCTTTCAAACTTTGAATACGTTTAAAAAATGTTGTCATTGTCAAAATGGAAAAATAAACCAAAAAAATCTTTTCACTTTTCTCTACTGATGTTCCCATAGTGTATCCTAAAACTCTGAAGGAGATTAAAAAGCTGCTATTACGCACTGCGTGTTGTGCGAGAACATTTTGCTTCTTGTCGCCTCTCGGGACTTTGCATGGACGCTTGTCTACTGGACTTGTACTACTCAAGTGGTGTTAATGTTATGGCTGATAGGTGTATGCGGCTAAAACAATTATCAGTAGAAAATGGATTGTATGTGTTTATTTCCAGAAACAATTCTGAATATGTAAACTTTGTGGAAGAATAATTAGTGCTACAAAAGCCATAAAATTTGAAAATGCTGTAGCAGGGTAATTAAAAATAAGAACGAGAAAACAAAAAGATAAGAAGGAGGAAAAGCCATGTAAAGGAGCTCACCTTCACTTGACGGGGCAATGGCACTATCATCCCACTCAAGGTTAGTGGAGTTGAAGGAGTGCAGAGACAAGCTATCAGAGCTAGGCAATCGCTCCTCAAAATCCAAAAGATTCTGTGGTTTGTAATAGTCTGGCATGTAAGGTGCAACATCCAAGTATGGAACATCCTAGCAGCAGGCAAAATATATTGGGCAAAGGGGGAGGGGTTAAAAAATTGGATTAAACTTGAAACTATTATATACTACATAATTAATATATAGATTTAAGCACTGCCTAAAGATGAAGCTTCTGATACATATCTCTACTGATAGGTGTCTGAGGCTTGTTTTATAAGAGTATAATGGCTCTGAATCAATTCAAACTCTGATGGAAATAAATAAATAATTCTCCCCTGCATTTCCCAAATATGGTCTGAAGCGAAAGAAGGAAAAGGTTAACAGTGAGTTTTCTTTTCAGCGCCTTTCAATAGCTGACTTTAGCATTCATCTCGATCACCTGTCAGGTTAGATTAATTATCGGTTGAATGAGTTTGTCTGCTGTCCAGGGTGTACCCTGCCCTTGCTCAGAGTTGGATGAGACAGGCACCAGCCTCCCCGCGATCCTAATTAGGATTAAGCGGTTCAGAAAATGAATGAATGAAATTGTATTTCACGTTCCCGGTAATGTTTAGTCGTGTTTGCTCGGCAAAAGTTTTTCAGCCAACCTGAGTCAGTTTTTTATTCTGCACGAGTCTAAACGGTGTTGTATGAGCCTCTATACTTTTAGTTTCAGTATCGTTATTAATAATAAACCTGTTAATTTTTGTGGTTCGGCAGTCTTATTGGGTTTTCTATGGTGGCACGGACAAGGGACAGCCATACAAGTCATGCTCAATGTCAAAGGGCTTCGTTCAGGAGCTTCGCTATTAAATTTCTGTTTAAAATCAGCAGGGGTGGACAAATCAAATTAGTTTGTGCGCTCAGGATATTATTAATTTTTATTTATCTCCCCTAGAGCACAAATATGTTTAACAATTAGAAGTAAAACATAAACCAACACCTCACTAACTTGCATTTCTCAGTCCAAATCTCAGTGTCTGCTGCAATACACACAGCAGCTGATGTGCAATCTGGCTGCTAGTAGAAAGATTTTTTTTTTTTTTCCGGTTGATTTAACATGTGACTGAATGACAGGCAATGTTTCTGAAATCAGGAATGCATAGGAACGTGAAGACACTGACGAAACTAATCAAAATAAACTGCAGCATGAAACTCAAATAAACCATCCTGGTACAGGTCAGTCACCTCTCATGACAAGAGATAAAAACACTATTCAAATGAGAAGTGAAGATAAACAAATCATTGCCAAAACTTTGGCCACTGACAGCCATTTTTTGTTGACGTGCAACTTAATGCACTTCACGAGATTTGGTAGAAGTTCATACTGTCTTCTTAGTTTTAACGGTTCTTTTTGTAAAATTCTTTTAGAAAGACAGGAGCGTTTTGTTTTTACTTGCTTAACATGTTTCAACTACTTCCTGTAGTCATCGTCAAGATCACAAGATTGCCGTAAGACCCGTGGTTTCACAAAATTAGAATGTACTGCTATTTAAGAAAGAATGTTTTGTGTCATATCTGTGACTTACAGGCAACCAGAACATGGGACTGCACAAAAACAGCGCAAAGCTGCTGCATTTCTCATTAAACTTACACTAATACCTACAACATACTGGACCTGAAAGTGTAATTCAGCAGCAAACAGAATAAAAGAGGACATACCAATTCAAGGTCAAAGCGGATGAACTCCAGCCCCGAAACGAGTGTAAGGAACAAAGTGAGATGGTCATGGCTGCAAACCAGGGCATTCCTGGAAAAAATAACAGGCCACATCTCTAACTGTTTCAAAAAAAAAAAAAAAAAAAAAAAAAAAAAAAAAAAAAGGAAGGCCAGTAACTCTAAAGGTAAAAAACTTTCATTACAAAAACACATGCATGGATCTAATCTTTAGAAATAAATGAAACCAAACCAATGCAGACATGCTTGCATTAGCTGATATGTCAGTGAAAAAGAGAAGAATGCCTAGTATTTGTGCTAGTCAGTCTCAAAGAGGTCGGCGTGGCTTCTGCAGCAATGAGTCCTTAAAAATGAGGTGTGGCCTCTGTGCCAGTCAGTTCTAGTAAAGAAGCTGTGGTTTCTGCACCAGTCAAACCCAGTGAAGGAGGCCTGGCCTCTCGACCAGTCAGTCCCCATGAAGGAGGCATGGCCTCCATGCAAGTCTGTCTTGGAGAAGGAGGTTGGCATCTGTGCCAACCAACCCCAGAGAAGGAGGCATGGCCTCTGAGCCACTCAGTCTCAGTGAAGGAGGGATGGATTCTGTGCCAGTCAGGCTTTCAAATTGAATCAGACTAGACTATACTGGAACGGCTGGGAGTGGTATTGTATGCATATTTACACATTTTATCACCTTTGATGAAATCATATATGCCAAGGTAAAACTTTAACTTGTAAGTTACATATACTGAATATCATACATCACTCACTTGAAATAATATTTATGCAGAAGTGTTTGATTCTCTTGGAAAAGACGAAGATAACTTTCTAAAGAACTTTCACTGAGTGCCAGGTACAGCCATGCTCGACCTAAAGAGATACAAAAATTATTCATTATATTCCAGTGACAAAAATACATTTAAACTGAACAAGAGATAAACCAACAACTATCCACAAACGCAAATGGACATTCCAGTGAATATTGTGGCACCAACTCCAACTTGGGTTCGGTAGTCAGTGAATACTAAGCTTATGAATTTGGTCTTACTTCTGCCAAGGTTGGTGGCTATGTGCTGAAGTTCATTAATCTGTCGGATGGCTTCTCGTCGTGTAAAGTGCAACACAAGCACCCAGTATCCAGCAGATATATCCTGAAGCCTACAGTGCAAACAAACTACACATTTTCATTTATTCTAATGATTATGTATTTCATAAATATATGTAAACCCAGAGGACACATCCCTACCCATATAATAGAGCGTGGTCTAAGTGCTCACATAACCGCTGGAGAACACCGTCATGGTTCCTGATGGCCGGCGTCTCATCTTCACAAGCTGCAAAGTAACTCTGCAACTACAAGTTAAATAAATAAATAAATAAATAAACTACTACTCTCGTAGTGACAACATTTAACAAAAATATACAACATAAGTGTACTATTATTATATTAAAAGTGACACTTTAAGTTTTATTTATGAATTTAAAAAGATATGAACCAAAAACATTAGAGGGCAGGACTTTAAAGAAGTCCTTTTAACAGCTCTAAAAACGATTCCTCATATACTGTGAATCGGATGAACTGCTAGCCTTTGTGCCTTAGACAACAAGCATCTCAACAAGCAACCACCCTGTGACACGTTACGTTTGGCTTAAATCAATATTAACAGAGAAAACCTGAGCCTTGAAGGACCTTGAGGAACTTGTTGTACAAGCACTAAATAATTTAAAAGTAACTGTTAACAGCACACTGGAAAATGAAATCCCAAAGAGAAAAAAGTATTTAGTAGGATTCAGCAGTGCAAATCCAGTCAACACAAATATTATTACTACACAGCTTTTTCAGTACATAAGCAATATCACATGGCCATTATAATAAAATAATAAGTACTTATTAGTCAACAGAGCAGGCAAATAGACAGCTGCTCTAATTAAGCAACAAACTTAATTTATTCCGAGAATAAAAGGTAATATTAGATATCAATCAACAGGACCCTACCTCTGCCATATGACTTACACTGATGATGGTCTAAACCAGTGAAACTCAGGCCCGTGGGCCAAATCTGGCCCGCTGCCTCATTTTATGTTCCCCACAAGAGCTTTCAAAGAATATGATTATCATACGTTCTTTGCATCAACCACTACCATGAAACCCAATTCATCATCCTTCCACTAGGTGGCAGCAACCTATTGCAAATAAACAGCTAGTCATGCATAACTCAAGAAAGATTGCATGCTAGCTTGTCCCTGTTAAGACCTTTTAGAATAAATGTTTAGTGATTATTCAGCCATCGATCACCTTTAAATTTAGTGATGTGGCCCAGAGTGAAAATTAGTTTGACGCTCCTGGTCTAGACAAATGAAAACCGTTGTTCGCTTCTGTATCCTATTCAGGATGGCATGGTGATGCACCCAGCCTGGTAGAGCTGCCACTTCAGAGCTCCAGGGTCCCTCCATCCTGAGCCCCAGTTAGTGATTATGTAAAGTTTCATATGTTCTTCCTGTGGTTGTATGTTCTCTGTGGACTCTCTGGTGTTTCCCATCTTGACAAAAAAACATGCCAGTCAAATCTAAATTGCCACTAAATGTTAACGAGGTTGTAAATGTGTGTTTACGGTGCCCTCCCCAAAACGTATTCCCAATTCATCTCAGTGTTCCAAGTATAGACTTCATTCCCAGTAAACCTCACCGGGATAATGCTCATATTAAAAATAAAAGAATGAACGAACACATGTCTAAGGTAAACACAGCTTTCATTCTATACCTATATCACAATAATTCAAATTTTATTCAATTTTTAATATTCAAGCTGGACATTTTGCTTAAACAAACAAGTGATTAGCATGTCCGCCTCACAGCAAGGTCATGGATTCGATTCCCGGGCTTGGGTGTTTCTGTGGGGAGTCTGTATGTTGTCCCCATGCTTGGGTACTCCGGTTTTCTCCCACAGTCCAATGACATGCACATTAGGCCAACTGGCTGTTCCAGATTGACCCTAGGTGCGAGTGTGCGAGTGAATGGGTGTGTGTTAGCCCTGTGATGGTCTGGCGAGCTGTTCAGGGTGTACCCCATCTTGTCCCAGAGTTGGCTGAGATAGGCTGCAGCCTCCCCACGACCCTAGTAGGATTAAACTTTTCGACAAATGAGCAAATGAGTAACTAAGTTATACTCAAAGACTGTAAAAAAAAATAATAATAATAATAATAATAAATAATGCCAGGCGCCTGATGGTCACGTGACCAGCATTTTTGGGTCAGTATGGGACTGGATTGTATAGAGGTATTGTGCACAGATTTGCAGAATGAGATCAGGAACTAAAAGTACATGAACTTCCTGGGGTAGAACTTATTATATAATAAACAAAATGTATAGCCAGAAAACAGAGCTTTTTCTACATCTTTACAGCAGCTCTTGATTTATAATATTACAACAATGCCTGATGTTAGTGCGTGGTGTATTTACAGCGTTCGACTTTATTCCTGCTGCAGTCTGACAACCAGACAAGTCCTTTCACAACACACATGAGGAACGACATGACAGGGCAAACACAAACAGCTCAACCAACATGAGCGGAAATCAGTGAACACACCAGCTCTGCTTTAACCAACACCCAATACACCACATTTACTGATTTTCTCATGATGACAGAGCAGCTTATCCAATCCCACAGGCCTGAGTGTTTACAAATTCCGACGAATGAATGCCAAAAAAAAACCCTTAAAATTACTTTTATTACATTTATAAATGCCTCAGTGCTCTAAACTGACGTCTATAAGAAGCTCACCTTCTTTACAGACAGGGATATGTTTTCCAGGATCCTGTCTTTGACTTTGAGTTGATCCATGGCTGCTGGCTCTGCTCCTGTGCTCACCCGAGGATGTCAGCTGATGCGGGCTGAGACAGTGAATGTGTTAGCAGCGGTGAGCTAGCTGTGCTAGCGGTGTTAGCTACACTGAAATATCGGTAACGTAGCAGTGTGTGGACGCTCTCTGGCTCTGTGCCCGCTCGTCAAAAGTGCATAAAAACCATCCGAAATTATGTTTTCTTTAAGTGTCTGACTAAAAGTCAAGCTTCAAGCCTTCTTCTCGAAGTTAAAGGGCTTTTTCAGTCATAGTGGTCGGTTTGTTTGTTAGAGAACCAACTAGCCGTAGTGCAAGCTTTATTTTCGTCTAACTTTCTTTAACTTAAAACAATTATTTAAGCAATTAGATTGGCAGAAACTTAAAACACGGCACCTTAAGAAAACACCCGCTCAATAAGGTGAGAAAACAACTCAAGCTAATTAGTTAAGGCTTTTATCGAAGATTACAGGTGGTGTCTTATTTCATTAAGAAGCAAAGAAGTTTCTATTAGATCGCTTTTCGTTTAGCGTTTTCATGCCACAGCTAATGAACTCGTTAATTAGCGAGTACTACTGCATGGTGCTAGTAAGCTAATATAAACAAACAATAAGAAACCATCACATGATCCACAGCTGTCCCTATCTTACAACCTGACTTTTAAAAATAAAACACCAGAACTCCTAAAAAAGGACTGATAAATATAACATTAATTGCTAAACAGCGAAAACGTGACTATGGAAGCCGAATTCATGTTTATTTGCGGCTTTATTTTTATGTAAAATTAATGAAGTACAGCAGCGTGTTGTCAAATTACTATTAAATAATGAAGTGTCAAAATAAAAGTCTTTACGTCATCGGCTGGGTTTTCAAATCTGATTGGGCGAGCCGCGTCCGAGGCAGTCGTGGTGAATTCTGTACGCAGTTCATTTATTGGCCGAGCCCGATTAACCCTGCTAGGGTCACGTGGAGGCTGAAGCCTATTTCAACCGACTCTGGGCGAAGGTGGGGTACACATGTCGTCCATACGAGCAGTTTAAGGTGTTGATCAGTTCCCTTTTTGGTCATACTAAGTTCTCCTATTAACACAGAAATGACAGTGGCTTCTAGTTTCCACATTTTAGTGATTATTATTAACATTATTACATTTGGAATAATTTTATTACTGTTTTATATTTATTTATTTATTTTACATATTTTATATTCATGTATTCCTCCAATAATATAACTTATCAGTAGTTTAAGCATCAAGCAGTTTCACAATTTATTTGGCTTCTCCATCATAAGGTCCGGGAGTGAGAATTAAATAATTATAAATTCACCCACAATCAGTGTCCGGCCAGACACTACGGTCAGCCACCGAAGCCTTCATACGGTATGGGTCTGGAAAAGACACACGTCCACCTGTAGTTTTTCTTCATACCTTTAGGACCCAGACTTCACAAATAACGTGAACTAGATTTGATCTTTCCAATCATATTTAAAATAAAAAAATAAAAATTAGAATTAATTCTTACAAATACAAGCAAAAAGCATGACAATTATATATTTGTATATATGAAAGCCTGGCAGGTGCAGCAGGTTGGGTTTTTTTTTTGCCTACCAGTCGATGCACATGCATCCGAAAAACAACCGTTGACACTCACATTCACACCTAGGAGGCCATTAGCCTAATGTGCATATCATTGGACTGTGGGAGGAAACCCACACAAGCACTTTGAAGAACATGCAAACTTCCCACTTCAAACTTTCTCAGTGACATCCAGCTCCTCTTCAATGAATAGTTTTTAATTAGTATGTACTATACAGGAAGAGAAGGGTATATGCTATCAGATTGGAGATCACAGAAATAAAATAAACTATAACATTTTTGTTTGATTTCCTTATGTTCCCATGAGCCGAAGGTGACATCCAGCCTTCTTGTCCGAATCTCCACCTGTGATAGAACTTTCATGAAAATCGGTACATAACTGTTTGCATAATCCTGCTAACAAACAGACAGACAAACAAACCAAGGGTGAAACACAATCTCTGGTATAGTTCATTATTAAATGGTTCATACAACAGTCAGAGAAATACCAATTATATGGTATTTAAATGCTGCTCACTTGGGTGATTAAGCTAATGACCATGTTCCTCAACCCTCTCAGTCAACAGTGGTTAAAGTTTGCTCCTATATGGCTCAGAATGATAGAGCCATCAACAAAAACAGACAAAATAAGATAAGACTTCCACTAACTTCTGGTTCTTAGAAGATACATCTGAAGCACTTCACCTTATCATCTGGCCTTTGTCCTTTTCTGGTTGACAGTCTTGATTAAGCATCAAATTCTCTTACAGCAACTGTTGACTGTCGATTTGTTATAAAGTTTTGAAGAGCCTCCATCTTTTAACTTCAACAACATATTAAAAATTACCAGATTAAATGATTCTAAACATTTAAAATAAAGAATTTGAAAACCTAACATACAGGTAGACCAATGAAAATGTCAGAGTTGCAACAAATATAAAGAAACATGACTTGAAAATAGAAAATGCAAAGTGAAATAAATGAAAAAACAAATAAGCAGATGCAGGAGTCAGTGATTGTCAGAACTATAAGAAATCAGCTGAAATAGATGGGATCCAAACATAGAAAAGTCAAAAGAAAACCAGCACCAACACCCAAAACAGACAAAAACAAAGTTACAGTGGGTTAAAAATAAAAGTGATCACAGAGTGTGGATCTTAAAGTGATGTTTAGTATTGAATAACACGTCTTGGCCTTGGACAAATACATGATGCTGAAACTTTTGTCCTAAAATGTTCTAATCAAACACAAAACAAAGAATACTGCTAGAAGTAAACAATCATTCATGACACGAGGTTACATGTCAGGTAAAGGACTAGGGGAGATGGCAATCAGTGCAGAGGTGTATGCTGACATTTTGGCTGTTTCACATTCCATTTTTCAGGAAGAAAAGGTATCCTACCACAAAATTTTAAAGCTTTTCTTTAGAAAACACAGATCAAGTCACCAACATGGCAGCAAACAATCCAGATCTCAATCCAATTGATCTGACCATTGCTATACGTGAAAGTTGGAACCAGATGACTTGTTGGTGAGTTCATCATTGATGATCATTTCCTGATCATCAAGTGATTCCATCCCCCTGCCCCATTAATCTGGAAAAAAGGTGTCAGCATTTAAAATTATTTGTTTGAGGTATTCTTCATAAAGCCAAAACATTCAGGTATTTAATCAAATTTTGCTTTATATCTGCGATTTGTCTGATACAAAGTAGGGAAAAGTAGGGAGTTGTAATTGTAGAAAATCCACTTTTATATTGATGTACATAGGACACAGTGTCATTACATGCACAAAACATCCCATGATGTTTTACATAAACCTACTTAAACCCACTTATTGTGAGTATTCAGATTGAATAAAAACCTTGTATCAGAATAACCAGAGCTCGAATACAGCTAACAAAAAATAAAAATAAATAAATAAATAAAGTTGCACACCCACACACACTCTCTTCTAGAAAAGATACAAACAAAAAGAACTTTCAAGTGGAAGGATGGTAGACCATTTTAATAACCTTGTACTTTTACAGAATTTTACCATCTTTCATTACAAATTTAAGCTTCATGAACAAAAAGATCAGTGCATTTAGTCATGGAAACTGTAGTTAGGTTTACACTGTGGGACCTTTTCGGCTTTATTTAAATAAAAATGACAAACCAGCCTCATAAGGGGAGGGGGGGGGGGGTGTTGGGCTCAACTTGTACAAAAAGAGCATTTGAACTCAGGTCAATAATCACTGCTAAAGTTGTAGTTCAGGTCAGCAATCACGTAAAAGTTGTAGTGGCACAACGGACCCATGGAAAACCCTACACCAGCACAGTTCAGTTCTCAACCCACTCTGACTTCATTCTTAAACTAGAATTATCCTACTTAATCTGACTTCTCTTTCTCTTTCATGTGGAGGAAGACGATGCTGAAGACAAACAAACCAGCCATCATGGAGAACACACTGGCGTAATATGGGTAAGCAGAGGGAATATAGCGCTCATACTGGGTGTGCTGCAGTGGGCGCACAGATACCTGTGACAGAGGGGCAATATCAGTAAAGTATGTCTTCACTCAAGAAATAGATACACTGCCCAGCCAAAAAAAAAGTCGCACACTAATATTTTCATGGAGAGCATTTAGCCTTGATCACAGCATGTGATCTCCACGGCATTGTTGCTCCAGTTGGTCAGGTCGAGGCTCAGCAACATTAATGTGGCAATAAAATGAAGTCAGCTGATGAGCTGAATGTACTGAACGAGCAGGTAGTCACATGAATGAGCTTTTTCTTCCCTGATGATATGGATATAAAATGGGAACTCAAATAATGAAAGAGTGGTTCATTGAGCATGAGGAATCATTTCCACATATGTATTGTCACTCCAGAGTCCCGACCTTAACCCTATCGAAAGTTTTCGGGATGTGCTGGAGAACACTTCACGGAGTGGTTAAATTTTTCCCTCATCAATTCAAGACGTCGGTGAAAAATGATACAATACTGGATGGAAATAAATGTTATGTTGCTTAATTTTGTTGAAACAATGGCGTGACTACTACGTGCTGTAAGCAAGGCTAAACGTGGAACAACATATTCGTGAGTGCGACTTGATTTTTGGGCTGGGCAATGTAGATACAGCAGCTTTAAAATCGTACGCACTCACCTGAGTGGAGGAGTAAAGGTGTGTGTACCCCAGTCTGTTGTAATCGACTTTAAATTGAAATACTCCATAGACATCTGGCAGCTTAAACTGGACACTGTATTTACCACCTGTGCAGACAGAGCATGGTGTGTAAATTCATAGTGTACTCATTTACAAGGCTTGGGTCAATGGTATAGAAGGCAGATCAAACCTTATTCATACCGTTTTTCTTGAGGTAGGTCCTGACGAAGGGGTCAATCCGGACAAACTCCAGCTGAATGTCATCTCCATCGAATGGCACCCAGCGTCCCTCGGACAGCATTTCGATTACAATGCTGTATTCCTGTGGTCATGTCATCAGAAATGAAGAGACGAGGTGTCAGGAAAGCCACTTTTCAAAATGTTGCTCGAACACCATGCAGTGATAACCAAGTGTGTAAAACTGTGGTAGGAATAAAACTCACCACCAGGTCAGTGATGGTATAAGCTGCAGGCGGTATGCTCTCACCCACTTTATGATGACTTACTGCTCCAACCCTGAGGACACCAGCCTCCTTAAACACCCAGCGAGAGAGAGCCTCGGCCAGCTCCTGATTCCCAGTCTGTGAGTATCTAAAGCATCACAAAAAAATCACTTTAACTACAGTAATCCTACAGATTCAGGACAACTTTACATAATAGAGCATCACAAATTCCCTAATTCTCTCCTCTTTTAGTCCTAAATTTAAATACCAGGGATGCATGATGTCCACACTTACACTGCTTAGTATTGGAATCATGACTGTTAACCAGAATTTGCCAAACAAAATTAAAGTAGTACAATAATAAACAAAGATTTCATATAATGCTAAACTTTTAAGCTCATAAATATCAATAGTTTTAATTATACCCGTTCACTATCTACACTACACAGGAACAACACAATCTGATTGGTTCTCTGTTCTCTGGCATGCCAATCAGTTAGTGCCATACTCATGCCATATATACTAATAAAACAATCATTCGCTTCAGGCTCAGTAGATACTGCTGAGTAGTCCCCTCAATGTTTCATCTCAAATGTTCAAATGTTCAGCTCCTTGAGTTGGATAAAAGCTCCATTCCATTCCAATTCTATGATCGGCTCAGCTTTATTCGGTTTAGGGTTGCGGGGAAGCTGGAGCCAATTCCAGCCAATAGGCAGGGTACACCCTGAACAGCTAATAGCTCTGCGTTACTAATGGCATCTTTACAGAAACAAAGAAAAACAAAGGAGGGGAAAAGGAAAAAAAATCCTCAGGGTGAAACTTCAAGGTCATTGAGGGAGGGGTAAATGTTGTCTGATTGAAAAAAATACATAAATAAAAATAAATTAAAAAAAAATTTCACCAGGAGAGTTTTTTCAGCTATTCCAACAAAATGCAGGAGTTGGTGCTTAGACTTCCTGACTTTTGATTTTTAAGGACCACCCTAATAAATATTCTTGAATAATTTTTCATATTTAAATCACCTCTGGGATCCTGGGGTGGATTTCTGCACTGGAGAGTTGAAGAAGTCATCACTGAAGAAATGCAAGGATCCACTGAAGATGACACGAGCATTGTTTCTTGCCTGCAGACCAGCAATCAGGAGGGTGTTCTTTCCAACTGCATGAGGGTACTGTCATACAAGAGTGGAATATCAGCAAGAGAATAACCATAAACTGATGAGTCCAGACACCCTATTCAGGGAATACTCCTACTTCATTCTTTGTTTGTTTTTTTTGGTATACTGTATTAATCGCGCAAGGGAAACTGTCTCTGCATTTAAGCCATCCAAAGTGAGAACATACACACACTCGGAGCAGTGAGCTGCCATACACATTGAGGGTGCTCGGAGAGCGGTTGGCTGTTATGTGCCTTGCTCAAGGGCACTTCAGCCATAAATGTGGAGGAAGGGAAGGTGCAGCTCACTTCCCCCCCCGCCACACATTTTTCCTGCTTGTTCGGGAATCAAACAAGTGACCTTTCGGGCCTAAACCAGCTTATCTCACCATTAGGTTACAGCTGCTCAAAATCTTATTGAAGTGCCTGAAGTAATCAGTTCACTAAAGGTTTTAGTATACACTACACCAAAACACAAGAAAAGCTAATTAAAATGAAGTTTCTTTCATTCATCTTCCATTTTAAAACAAAGATTTTGCCTGCACCAAGTCACCACGACAAACTGAGAGTCAGCCGTTTAGATTCGCACATTATCCACTCGGGATAATGTCTAACATCTCAGAAATAGCGAGCCAATCAGATCGTGTCATGACACAGTACTATTTATTAATCAATACTTTTTATTTCTTTTTTGATGTTATGGCTGATCAATGCATATCCAAAGCACTCACAGGTAGGTTTCAGTTTTGAGTCATACTCATAGTCATAGTCAATCTGCATACTCACTTGTGTAATAGGACGGTCAGGGAAGTAGGAGTAAGAAGTAGAAGATCCTGTGAGGATATCCAGGACGAGCGGGTTATCAGGATCAGCCACCATTCTGGAAATAAAGGAAGAGATTTATAAGAAATCCATAATCCTGAGCATGAAATATTTTAGACAAGCAAAGCATCACCACATGCAAGATGAAAATGAAGGAGATGAAGGTAGACGTCTCAGGCAGCACTAGTTCAGAATCCAGAGACATGGTGTACATGGAAGTTCTCCTGAGTGACATGTTGAAGGAGGAAATGAAAATGGACCATAGCTATTACAGCTAGCATACTATTTCAAGGAGGCTGGGGTGCTTTGGTTTATGTGGGAACCTGCTGCATGCGGGTTTGTAGTGTCATAGGGATAAAATAAAGCATTGTTGCGAAAGAAACCATCAGACTCATGAAACCAGTCGCCCAGCTTTCAGCCATGAGGAACCACACACAATTCCACCATAACACAATACATAGCAAAGCACATTGAGCAGCCAGCTATGCTCCTGCCTCCCTAAAGCTATCAGACTAAACAACGCCATCCTCATGTTCTCTCTATCAATATTTTTACCTAAAAGTAATTTTTTCTACTTATAGATCTCCACATTACTCTGTATAAAAGTTACAGAATACAACACTGTATATTAAGACAGATGTTTTTATCTGTATTTATTATCTATACTCACTAGATATGAGCAACTGCACATTCTGATTGGCTAATCTACTACTAGGATATCACCCCATATTCCTTTAGTAGCTATGTCAGTATAGAATTGTTTTATTTTATTATTTTTTTATTATGTTTTAAAAAGTAGCGCAACAGTACAGCAAGAATCTGTGCAAGGCTAACTTTCTAGCCTAACTTTCCGTAAGTATTTAAATGGTATTTAATTTTTTTTTTTAAAGAATTTGAGTAAAATATTAATAATGCTTTTATTTCTCAAAAACCAGTGAGTGTGGATAGAATAAAACGGGATATGACTGATACGCCGGCGAGGCGCTGTATGCTATTTGTGCATATCCGATGCAGTTTTGCACAGCTCCCATTAGGTTTTTATCCAACTCATCATTCTTTTCCTATTTTATGATTAACAAGTCAACATGCTCATAGTCACCCACCCGACACCTTTGAAGAGGATGGGGTTCTCAGTGGGCTTGCCAACAATGGTGGGGGCCTTAAGGAGGTTTTCGGGATCGGCGACAATCAAGGTGTGCTGCAAAAGCAACAAATAAAAACAAACATTTTCAAACAGCAATGCACTGGGTTAATAAATAATACACTGAGAGGTATCCTGCTGGGAATGTAAAAGGTACAATATACTGCAATCCCATGTTTCAGGTACCTTGGAAAACCAAATGAGGCGATATTGAAACTGACATGGTGGTTAAAGTCATTTACTCAAGTTAGCTTGTTATACAGATAACGCGAAACCCATGACAAGAAGTCGGGAAGTCACTGGACGAGGTTTCAGCAATGAGATGTTGGGTTCTGTTCTGTATATTTAGGTTTTCTTCTTGTTTAACTTGCACTGAATATTAAGGAAAGAGAAAGACGCTCTACTTCCACTGGGAAATTATCTTTACCTCTCAGGATTCTGGGAGACTACTAAAGCAGACACAAGCACGTTCAATGATGGTCATTTTATTTCAAGGTTTTTAATACAGGGTCAGGGTTAGGATTAGGCAAACCTGAAATCAGTCAGGAATCAGGATCAGTCGGTCCAACCAAAGCGTTACATGCATTTTAATGGATTAGAATGTCTTTGCTGTTACTACACATCGAACACTTGATCTTAAAAGAAGAAACAGTCAGGGTGGGGGTGCTGCTGCTTATTTATTTGACCCTATTTGCATGTAAATGAATCATGTCCGGTTGCCATCTTACCTTCAAAGTAAAAACTATTTTTCTGTCAGCCAGGCCGGCTCAGAGGATGTGTGTATGGATTGACTTGTGTAGGCTACAGTTACAGATCATGTTTAAGTTATATAAACGACTATAATTTAGACTTTTGGTTTTAAAATACTACAGTGCGTAGAAAACACTATCCACACTATCAGTGCTGCTCTAAAAAGTGTAAAATGAAAAGCAGGGTCTCAGAAAACAAAAGACAACCGTGTTTGTTTGCTGGAGTACCTCTAGGTGGTGTGAAATTACCATCTGGTGGTGCCAGTGCCTAGAAATGATAAGATTTGCATTTTGTTCCTTTGTGTTCATTCATGCTGTGGCTTTACAGTTGGCTGAATGATAATTTCAGTGCTTTAGGAGTATTTTAGATATATTTATTTACCCAAATTTCTCAGTAGAGACAGAGAGATAAATAAATAAAACACACCAATCCTTCCAGCCATCCAACTCAGGATATGTTCAGAATTATTTACCCACTGAAGTACTGAAACATTAAACTAATTACAGTTTTCTGAAAAGTATATAAATATCAGGGTTTGGGTGTAACAAAAAAAAAATAATAATGTTGTACTTGTGATTTACGATAAGCACATTTGGGATTTTTCCATTGAACACAAAGCCTTCTATATCTGCTTACCTCACCAGGATCAGAGAGGTCATAGTTATGATGGTCAATAACAGCAGTTTTCTCCTCATCAAACTCAATACCACATTCACTGCCTAACTCACGTATTGGATCACCTGTAGGAAGAGGAAAACCCAATAGATAAATCAAATATTAAATAAATACATTTCTTTAACCATAACAACATTAAAGCACATGACCACTTCCATCCACTGTCTAAAATGTTTTGAAAGACTCACCAATATCTGAACTGGCTGCAACCAGAACATTTCCCCCGCCATCAATGAACGACGTGATGGTCTCCAGATTTATGTTTCCTCCAAACTCTTCAACACAGACATGATATAGTGAGTGTGAATACAGCCATGAATGGGCACACATGATGGGTTAATAAAGAGCCTTAAATTTTCTTTTACCTTCTACAGATGGTGCGAAAATTATGAGATGGTCATACAGGAACTGGCCATACTTGATCAGGGAGAGACCGGGATCATCAGCAGTCTTAAACGTGAGATTAAAACCACGATCTGAGGAAAAAAAAAAAAAAGAGCAGCTGAAGATCAACATGGGAATTTGACCAGGTTTGCTGTCAGCAGCAAAGTTTCCCACTCAGTGCTGCTTGTTTAAAGTGAAATGAAAAGCAAGCCTTCCAAAATCTCCCATTAAACATGAACATGTGTGTTTTCATAATCACATAGTTTTTACTTACATTTTTAAAGTTGCAATCTAATGAAATCAGTTTGATAGTTTATTTGCCAATTTGAAAAGATTGCCATTTCACTCGACAGTGGGGAAAAAAAACCCCAAAAAAACAAAAATATAAAATAGGACGAGAATCCCCCAGTTTATATAAAGCATGATATCGGCAAAAATAACAGTACACAGATATTAAACTAACAACTCAAATATAAACTAATGGACTTCTGAATAAAATTAAATTAGGAACATCTGCACATAGTACGAGCTTCCGTTTACACACAGACAAACATTGGCTCGTTCATAGGAACAAATGGTATAACCCACTCAGTGGTATAATTCACATGCAAATTTACTGTGAGATTCAGGTGAATCATGTGTGACTTCTCGCAGTACAATGTGGCCCCCATGTGTGCAGATTTATTAATTATCTTTTATCATAAAGAAGCTTTTAATTAAAAAAAGGCTGTTTTAATGTCCAAAGACATATACAACAGAGGCATGTATTTATTAGGTTTGGGTTTAATTCCTCTTTGAACAGGTAAAAGGACAGAAATCATACTCAAGTCCTAAATAAGTCAAGTGCTTTTTTAACTTTACCTCCCCACACCTGTTTAAGAAACCTTTCAAGACACAGAATTTGGCTGGCATCTGGTTCCTAACAGTCTGGAAACATATCCTTAGTTTAGAAGTCGTCACTGTGTGCAAAACTGAGCAAAGCAGGAATAGTTATCTGTATGGAGCTGTGCACTGGGGTCCAGATATGATGCACTGAACACAAACCAGGAAGCAGCACTAACATGCACCCTACTTATGCACACTAACACCTACAAACAATCAAGCAATGGGGATTCAACATACCAATAAATAAATAAATAAATAAATAAATAATACTTAAAGGTGCATAACAACCTGCTACCTTTAATACCTGTGTGTTAAACATATCTGAGCTCCTCACCTGCCAGGCTGCGGAAGAAGATTGAATGGGTGTCCCTGATATTCGGGCTGTCCAACAGGACCAGAGTCTTTCCGTCTCCTGAAACCACCTGCAGCAGCAAATTAGCGGATAAAACAAACACCACATGTCTCACAAATCCCCCTGACAGAGATGGAAACATGCTGGAACACCGTCTTGATCTTATAGCGCGGTCTGTATCCCACAATGCTGATCCACCCGCCGCCATTTTCCTCCTTTGGACAACGTCAGCGCTAACAGGGATGTGAACTTTGACCCACACTGCCAGCCAATCATGTGGCGCCTCATGGACCAATACGATACAACACACAAAAATAGATATTTATTACTGAGCAGCTCGAGAGGAGGTGTGCTAGAACCGGTGGCTAATGTGTGTTTACGTTTTTTTGGCAGATAAGCATTAAAAATATATCAAATAATAATAATAATAAATAATCTTAACATAAAGACGGGAAAGGAGCCAACACACTGAAAGTCAGCTTTCGGGTTTGTATTAAATGGCGAGATTCTAAAACAAAGACCCGGAAGTACTGGCAAAATGAGAATACAGTGTATATAATAACACAATTCCAGGATTACAGGACTGCATAATTAAACCTACTAAAAACAATAATAAAAGCACTGATTGGTAAATCTCTTCATTTTATATTCCAATTAACAAATTATTGTTAATATTGTTGTTTTGTTATTATTATTATTATTATTATTATTAGCAGTAGTATTGCAACATGGTCTGTTGTCATAATTTCTAAGTTATTATTATTATTTTTGTCATTATTATTTATATAATTTATATTATTATTATTATTATCATTATTGTTGTTTTGTTATTATTAGCAATAGTGTAACAGGGTCTGTTGTCATAATTTCGAAGTTATTATTATTTTTGTTATTATTATTATTATTATTTATATTATTATTATTTTTGTTATTGTTATTATTTATATAATTTATATTATTATTATTATTATTGTTGTTGTTGTTTTGTTATTATTATTAGCAGTAGTAGTGTAACAGGGTCTGTTGTCATAATTTCGAAGTTATTATTATTATTTTTGTTGTTGTTATTATTATTATTATTAGTATTATTTATATTATTATTATTATTATTATTTTTGTTGTTTTATTATTAATATTATTTATATAATTTATATTATTATTATTATTATTGTTTTGTTGTTATTATTATTAGCAGTAGTAGTGTAACAGGGTCTGTTGTCATAATTTCGAAGTTATTATTATTATTTTTGTTGTTGTTATTATTATTATTATTAGTATTATTTATATTATTATTATTATTATTATTTTTGTTGTTTTATTATTAATATTATTTATATAATTTATATTATTATTATTATTATTGTTTTGTTGTTATTATTATTAGCAGTAGTAGTGTAACAGGGTCTGTTGTCATAATTTCGAAGTTATTATTATTATTATTTACAGCCAGTGATATAATAATTTCATGCAAAAGATTTAGGGGAAATTTATTTGGAGAAGTCTTGTGATGAAGCTACAGTAATGTCAATTAGTAATTATTGGTACTGAGTAAAAAATCCAAATCTAACAACATGAAACCAAAGGGCCAAGTAAAATAAAACTCTAATTTTGTGTCACATCTAAAAATAATAATATAAACCATTGAATTATGTAATTTCTGTAGAATTGAAGTGTACTGTGTCTGAAAATGAAACATAGCGTGAAGCCTAACACACTAAATTGTCTTGTTAATTCCATCATATCACCATATTTATCGTTGTTTATTGAAATCAGACATGAATGGAATTCCATGAGAATTAAACATACTTTTTAATGTGCAAATGTAACAATTACATAACGATTACTCCATCATGTTGATCACATTATTTGTTTATTAGATAAGGATTTTTTTAATAATTATTTTCATTCTTTGTGCATATTTTTAATAGTTTAAATAGTATAAAGTGCTAAACAAAAGTTGATTCAGACAGATTTCAAAAAAGAAGTTCCAAGAATGAGTGAAAGTGTGTTCAGTTTTAATAATAGATTTTTTTTTTTTAAATGAATCATTTAAGAATGGGAAATACACAAGATACAATATTATGCACAGTGTGTACAACATTTAATACTCAGTGTTAGTGCATGACTGAGAATGTTGAAGGATGCTGGAGAAGGAATCGTATAAAGTCAGAGGTGTGGATGATAAAAGCTTCTGTGTTGTGTGATAAATATCAAAAAATTACAGAAAATTCAGCAGAAAAAAAACCTGAGCTAGAATTAGCAGGGTTTTTTTTAAACTAATGACTCCTTTTAAAATAATTTTTACAGTCTACCCATGAAATTATGTGTTTGTGCTATACAATCAATTTGTACAAAAAAAACAAAAACAAAGAAAAACAGTGTAGCATTTGATGTGAAATAGTAACATTTCTACTAAGATCCCAAACAGCTCTCGACTGATTCCTTCCTGATGTCCCTGAAAAAAAAAAAAATAAATAAAATCTTTGACTCGCATCACTGTGTCTGACTTTCACAAGGCTGTACATCCTCTCCTGCAGTTCCAGTCTGAGACTCTGTCCCCTCTTCCTCCTCCTCAGTCTGAGGATCAGAATGTGCCTGAGTGCCATCGTTAACCTCTTCCTCTCCCTCCCTCCTGAACAGGAGCTCTTCTCCTTGAATCACTTGCTCGGTGGTCTGCCAAGTGCCGTCTGCAGCTTCGTACTGTTGGTAGAAGTCTGATTCAGCCTGGAACATGACGAGAGCCTGGGCTGTGTGTATGCGCACGTGTTGGGCCAAAGAACTGGCATCCAGGAACTTCTCACCACAGGAGTCACATGCGTATAAGATCTGTGTGTTGGGATCTACAGGGGTGGGGAATGAAAAGGACTTTAAATTAGATGTGAACTGGTTTGACAGTTTGACAAATGTAAGGTATATAGGGTCATTCCGCATCACACTGGTCCTACAGGAGAAAGCGGACAGAGGATTAGGAAAGAACATATTCTGTACCTTCTCACACTAATAGCTGATACAAACGTGCAGAGGTGTGAGAGGGTAACAGATTTCGTTCTTTCGTTATTTGTAGCAAGGTCTAATAGAATTCTGCATTACCTGCCTGTTTAGCATTAAATGTGCAGTTTGTAGGTTAAGTGAAAAAAAAAAAAAAAAAAAAAAAAAAAGGTTGCAACAGCTTAATTTCTTGGAAAATAACCATGATGGTGATCTGATGCCATGTCGGTGACTCTATTCTCAGAGTTCTCTTAGCAGATTTATTTTTACAGGGTAGGTTACCAGACCTTTTCCTCAGCCTTACCCAGCATCTGGTATTCCTTGACAGCCTCCCATCCAAGTATTAACCAGGGATCGGGCTTTCACAGGCTGAATGAAGTGATAAAATAACTATTACTCATAATATTAGCATGAAGATAATATGTTTAATATGTAGTAATATGATAGCATGAAAATTTTCTCGCCCAGATATAAGCTTCCTGTCAAAGCAGTTCGTAAGGTTTTCAGGAAGTGCGGTCTGAATAATGTGGTCTGTTGGGTGGAAAGGGAGGAATCTGGAGTATTCGCTGCAATCGCAAATCACCTCACAGGCAACAGAAGCATGATAGAGTGCACAAAACATTACAAACTGCTCCTTTAAACCAAATTCATTTAAAACAGCATAGCAATCATGAGGAAAATGAATATGCATATAATATATCTACAAAAAAATTATTCCAAGAAGTTACAAATAATATATGGATATCTTACCAAAAAAAATGAAAGAAAAATCACATAAGAAAAGGTGAATGAACATAAAAATAATCTCAAGACCTGATCTGAAGAAACTATTTTTCATATGTAACACTGAATACAGGGTACGGTGAGAAGCTTGGCCATCCTCAACATTGAGAGGAGCCGGTGGCGGGCATCTGATAAGAATGCTTCCCAAACGCCTCCCTAGTGTGGTGTATTGGGCATGTCCAACCGGGAAGAGAGGCTGGGGTCAACCCAGAATACCGTGGATGGACTATGTCTCTCCACTGGTCTGGGGACACCTAGGTGTCCCTCCAGAAGAGCTGGAGGAAGTGGCTGGGGAGAGGAACATCTGAACCTCACTGCTTAGGCTGCTGCCCCCGCAACCCGACCCCGGATCAAGCGCAAGAAGAAGATGATGAAGAACATTGAATACACTATTTGGTCTGTGAACAGGAGGAAAAGTCTGGAACACGACACTTTAAATGCATTCTTGGTATAAAACGATTTTTCTTTCTTAGGGTGTGGTAGTTTCTGAACTCTATGAGTCAAGATGAAATACATTTTCACAGCTCCTGACCCCTTGAACATCACCTGTCTATCTGGAAAAGAGATCAAGTGTGTTGATGACTAAGTATCTCAGCTCCTACTTAATGGACTCATGTAAGGATTTTAAGACCTGGAACGCACTTGCTTGGAAAGCATGCAACACAGTTGACAAAGTGTGGCGGTCGGGCGTGAACAACCTGAAAATCCACCTCATTTGATCGAGCGTTGGCCCATCCTCCTAAATGGAGCTGAAACCTGGACCCTGACAGCCCGGCAACAACAATGACTGGATGGCACACACAAGAACCTTCTGCGTTGGGGCCAGCAAATACACATCATCATCGTCATCACATGCCACCCTTCAAGAAATCTGCAAGGGACCTACCTCCAATCTCCTCGCGAGTCATGAAAAGAAGGCTGTTCTTTTCTGGGCACTGATATCGCGCCAAGTCCAAGGTAGTTTCTTGACATCTCAGCCGAGACCAAAGGATTATGATGATTTGCTCTCTATATAACACCTGTATTGAGTATTTTGCCACATGTGCCTCTGTTCCACTGTATATATGGAGACATGCATAGATGTTTTAACTCACCAGCCTCCTGTACTTTCTCCACTGCTTTTGTGATCTCAGCTTTCAGAGCCTCTGTTTCATCTGCAGATACAGATGTGGTAACAGGCACCACTGTACCACAGGGAATACAATAACATTATAAATTATTGTCCTTATCATTAACTGCTTCAAATCATCTATGCATGCAAAAAAATTAATTTTATAAAATATATATTCTAATCAATATATCTGACACTACGTTATATCCCGTACACTTGTCTCATCTCTTACCAGTTAGCTGTGCGACAGTGTTGGCTGCTAACGCTTCTGTAGCCAAAGTCACAATGTCATCAGTGGTGACTGTAACAATATTGACTTCATTCTCATCAAGTTCGGATACAGATGCTGTTGCAGGAAGCAGCCTGTCGTCCTCATTGTCCTCTTCACTCACTATGAGTTTTTTCATGCCAGCTTTGCCCTGGTGAACGGTTTTAACGTGGGAGCGAAGGTTGTCCACACGGTTAAATCCACGGCCACACTTGTCACAAAGATAAGGTTTCTCACCTGTGATTGCAATAACAGACATGACTAAGCATTCTGGGAAAATTAATGCTTCGCCTTCTCTTTTAATACAGGAAGTGCTCCTAAACTTTCTACTGACCAGTCAGAAGTCTGAGGTCACTTTTGTTTTAAAAAAAAAAAAAAAAATTTAAAGAGTACTAGTATTGGTTATCCTTACAGTAAAATTTGTGTGTATGTAATATGTTTAAACGATACAGACGCTTATTTTAACATAAATAACCATTTCAGATGATTTTTTAGCCTTCAGGAAAAAAGTAGCAGACAATCATTCACACAAAAGAAGTTGTTCTGAGAGAAAAACCTCGGACCCCCTCTGCCAGCTCTGCGTTGGCTTATATAGTGCCCATCCCACTCTGCTTGGACTACCATCCTCTAGCTCTAGACTATGATTGGTCCCTCATGACATCATGTCTCAACATGTCTCGAGTTGACCTTGAAGTGTCTAGAATTGATGACCCCCCTCCGCTTAGGACGGACATTCTGTTTCTTTTCAAGGTCTGACATTTTGTTTCAATGTTCCGCGTTCAAGGTCAGCCGAGCAGTAGTGCAGAGTGGAATGACCGTAATAATCTTACACTCAATTCAGTGAATAAACTACTCATACAATAGTCACATAAATCATCCAATAATTGAATAGTACAGTAAATCGCTCTTCTATAGGTATAATAATTAACAATTTAAATATATATTTCATTAGCTATGACTGCTTCAGACAGTTCTCCATTTCAGGATTACAAACATCTTTAAATAAATGAAATATGATCAATCCTTCCAAAGATATTACAGTTTCTGTATTCATATTCATGTTCATGCTGTTAACAATCAATAATTCATTTGAGTGCATGATAAGGAAGTCCAGCAATTTGCATAAGATTTATGGAGGACAAAATATATGACAGTGTGACATTTCAGACCGGCAGGCCATATGCCTTCCTCAGTTCATGGGTCCAAAACCACACAGTGCCCCAATGGTGCCTGATACCCCTAATTTTTTCCTCCACACCATAGAAAGCACAAAACTCCACACCTTTAATGACTTAAGCTTTAAAAAAAAGACAAAACAAACAGACAAAAAAAATCAGCTATTATTTGTGTACCTGTATGGATGATGATATGTTTAGAGAGGTCTCCGACATTGACAAATGCTTTGTTGCAGGTTTGGCATTTGTGAGGTCGTATGTTGTCATGATGGCGGATGTGATTGGCCAGTTGGCTGGACTGCACAAACCTACATGTATCACAACCACACAGCATCCATAATTAATATATAATCGAATAATATTTAAAAGTCATCTGTAATAATCTAAATATATTTCCATTACCTTTTGCCACATCGATCACATACGTATGGCTTCTCTCCCGTGTGCTGTCGGACATGAGCAATCAGTGAGCTGGCCTGTGTGAAGCCTTTTCCACAAATCAGACAGAGACAGGGCTTTTCCCCTGCAACACACACACACACACACACACACGGTCTGCTTTACACAACCCGGTGCACGCAGATAAAAGCCCTGTTAGAGGTTGGGATAAAATGAGTGAAGTACCTGTGTGGATGCGCACGTGTCTCTGCAGTGCACCAGGATCGGCGAACGCTCTCTGACAGTGCATACACACAAACGGCTTCTCTCCACTGTGAACTCGCAGGTGCCTCTTCAGGTTCCCTGCACAAAGACAGCATTGTCAAGCACACTCTCTCACAAACACACACACACTCACACATGCCCACACACTCACATATGTAGACATAAGTTTATGCAGACACTCATATACAGTATATGCTTTCTCTCTCTCACACACACACACACACACACATACAGTGTGTGTGAGAAAGCATATACAGTATATGCTTTCTCTCACACACACACACACACACACTGTATACGCTCTCTCTCTCACCTATACACACACAGTCCCAGACACTTATATACTATTGTATATGCTCGCTCACTCTCTCTCTCACACACACACTGTATACTCTCTCTCTCTCACACACACACTGTATAGGCTCTCTCTCTCTCACACACACACAGT
>JAQMYF010000003.1:24851642-24883439 GCA_030014195.1 Neosilurus mollespiculum
ATATGTATGTATGTATGTATATGTATATATTAGTCTGTCGATTTTTGTGTCTTCTTTACTAAGCAACACATGACCAACTGTTCCCCCGAGTCACAGTGGGGAAATCATGTCCCTGGCCCTGATCCACACATTTCTGAGGCCTAAACTGTCCTCCAGTGCCACTTGACCCTCTTCAAGGACATAGTGGCCTAACAGTCATCTACGGAAATATCCTACAGCACTCATATCGTAACATTATAATAGTAATGTTATGTGAACACACACAGGACCTGATTTATAACCTTAGGTCATGTACATGTATATGTTTACCTGTGATATACAGTATTTAATATATATATATATTTGTTTCTGCGTATTATTGAAGAGCAGGCAGTTATGAAGTAGAACGATTTGAATCTGAAATCAGTAGAGTTCTAAACTGTGAGTAAATGAGAAAATGACTCTCCAATTCAAAACATTTCAAGAAGTGTAAAACAGCGGTGCATGGAAATCCAGTGGTGAGGGAAGTGAATCTACACTAACTGAGACAGTAAGAGAACTCACTTGGAAAACCCAGTGCATCCTTAGGGCACATGAAAGATCCAAAGTCCTCAGCGAACAGCCCCCTGCTTTTCTCCATGTATGGGGTCGATGAGGATGAAGATAAAGATGAGGAGGACGTCTGGTGGAAACTGCGCTCCGATCGATAAGCAGAAGAGCTGCTCACGCTCATTAGTGTTCGCAAGTTTCAGTAGGAGTCGATATCCTCTTACAGAGCCAAGCTTGAGACCAGAATTGTTTTAAAGAGAAAAACGCAAGGGGCCGTAGGCAGGTCTCGTCCAAACAATGTCTGAATTATTGAAGCCAGCCTCTGTCTTGCTGTCCTTTATATACAATTATCTCTTTTGTGATAATCTTTCCCCCGAGTGGACCACGATGGATTGTGGCTATTCTCAGTCCGACAGGCTTTTATATTCAGGGTTTGAACTAGGAGGCTTTTTTCCCTCTCCCTCTTGTCTGTGTATGTACACACAAGATGTGCAGGATGACTATGTGCTATATTTATCTCGTGAGGCAGGGAAAAGAGAGGGGGTCTGTGGTCGGAAAAAAAAGTTTTGGGTGGTGAGGGTTTGAGGTTAATAAAGGGTTCCTGACAAAAAGGGTCAACTGTTGGCATTTCAAACGCTTGCATCCTGAAATAGTGATTTATCTCCTGCCTCATAGCTCCTCAGGTTATTATTCATTTCTCTTTACCATCCTGTCAGGAGACATATGCAAGGACTTTACTCCAAAAAGGAATTTTAAAGGTCTATGATATATTACTGGAGTACTATGGAAGGACTAAACGTCACAAATAGTGACACCAGTGAAACATGGAAGGAATGCTGTGTGGGTACAACAGATGGATGATGTCAAGAAGAGGAATTAGTTAACATTTTTTTAGGGAACACATACTATGTTTATATGGATAGAAACAAGGTGCAAGTCATTTCTTAAGCATGTATGCCAAAGAAAATGTGTGTAATCATATTTATTTTTAATGAAAAGGCAAAAAGCTGAATAAAATAATACATAGCAGCAGAAAATGTAAAAAAAAATAACCATTATGTCCTATAATCTTGTTTTGATCTTATTTTAAGGCACTTTCATTCTTTTCTATAGTACGCAACTCTAGTAGTGTAATAAGTTCCTTTTCCATGTCTGAGTAAACATTAAAGTCCTTCACTAATCGTCTAAATCCAGCCCAGCCACTCACCACTTCTCCTAAAGCATGTGTCACCAAAGCAGCACTATGGACACACAAGTGTTTCTATTCTGGTGGGAGAGAGTGAAAGAGAGAGAGAGAGAGAGAGAGAGAGAGAGAGAGAGACAGAGACAGAGAGAGTTTGCAGCTGTTTACATTTTAATCACTCTCGGCACGAGCTGTGCTGGATCATGGAGTGGGCCTAGATCCCCTCTCATCCCCACCTCCACAATGCCTGGGCTTCACAAACGGCCTTGAATGACCTTGTAGGTGACTTGTTTTCCACAAGAACTCAGGTGTAAGCCCATATGCTCAACATATTTTTTATTATTACAGCAGAAATTAAGAAAGATGGCTTTAATAAGAAGCAAACAAGAGCACAGACATTTTCCTGTCCATGTGTTTGTGTTTTTCTCAGCTGCTTCATGTTACATAATCTATCATTAGCTTTGTCCCATGTTGCCACTGGCTGTGCCATTAGTGGTCGGTTGAGAGAAACTCGGGAACAACAGTGTGTAACACACAACAGTGCTAAAATTATTGTTAAGAGAGGCTTTGTGTTGAGTACCAGTCCCAGATCTGCACTGTTAAACAAATGAAGGAGTGAAAGCTAACTGTGTTGTTATTTGTAGATTGTAAGGAGCTTTTGTTGGCACTTTATTAATAAATTGGTATTTATTGATTGATTGATTGATTGATTGATTGATGGATTGATTGATTTAATGATGTCAGTGCTAAAAATTTCTGTAATAAAATAGTATAAATATGTAATAATGACAGATTATAACTGTCTAATTTTAAATAAGTTTTTAAAATATCGTTTTCAAATCTGTATCCGTATAATAAAGTTATTGCAAAAGTCGATCGACTCCTGCAGAAACGGCATGGCACCAAACAGTTCATTTTAGTGAATGTTTGATATACAATATACTCACCAGCCACTTTAAAGGCACATCTGAACAAATCGTTGCATCAAAACCTCCCCCTGTTCTTTTTCTAATGTTCAGGTTCCTGAAATCACTGGAGCCTTGGATTCCTGTTATTGGCCGAGGAGTCGTCATCCATGACAAGGCTCAGTGTATTATGCATTCTGAGATGCTCTTCTGCTTCTCACGGTTGTAAACAGTGATTATCTATCACAGCTGTACTTGAACCAGGCTGGCTATTCTCCTCTAACCTCTCATCAGCAAGCCACATTCACACTTTTCTGTATAAACTCTTGAGACTGCTGTTCATGAAAATCCCAGTGGAACAGCGGTTTTTGAAATACTCAAATCAGCCCTCTGGCACTGACATCAATGCCACGGCCAAGGTCACAAAGATTACATTTTTCTTCATCCTGAGGTTGCATGATTTTGTGCATTGCACTACAAGGATATAATAGTTTTTAAATTTTAATATTTGGGCTGCACTGTGACATAGTGGTTAGCACGTCTGCACAGCAAGCAACACAGAAAGAAGGTCCTGGGTTCGAGTCCCGCGTTCCTGTGTTCATGCTGTGTTTACATGTGCTCCCCATGTTTGCATGGGTTTCCTCCAGGTACTCCGGTTTCCTCCCACAGTCCAAAGACATGCACATTAAGCTAGTTGGCTGCTCCAAATTGCCCCAGGTGTGAGTGTGAATAGTTGTGTGTGTTGGCAAAGCGATGGTCTGGGGAGCTGTTCAGGCTGTACCCTGCCTTCCCCCAGTGTCAGCTGAGAGTGGCTCCTTTTGGGATTAATATATTTTATATAAATATTTTATATATATTTTATTTCAGCTGTTTTATATGCTGTATATTTTAGTTAGTTTACAGGTGAATACTTTTAAAAGTATGTTGTTTTTTTTTGTAGCAACTAGGAAATCCATGTGCAATTTATGAAAAAAGCTTATCTTCTTACTATTTTCTCATTCATTCATTCATTCATTTTTTAAGCCGCTTAACCCTTATTAGGGTTGTGGGGAGGCTAGTGCTCATCTCAGCTGACTCTGGTCGAGGGCAGGGTACACCCTGAACAGCTCGCCAGACCGTTGCAGGGCCAACACACACACACACACACACACACACACACACAAAACCATTCACACTCACTCTCACACCTAGGGACATTTTGGAACCGCCAATCAGTACCTGGTGGAAACCCACACAGGCATGGCATGAAGCACAGAAACACCCAGACCCCGGGAATTGAGCCTTGGGCCTTCTTGTTGTGCGGCAGCGTGCTAACCACTGTGTCACCGTGCCACCTTCTTACCATTTTCTTTTACAGAAAAACACTTACGGGTATTTCACCATGTAATCACTTAAACATACATATAAAACTCACTTAAGCTCATGTGACATTCATATGACACTATAAAAATAAAACTACATGACCTGAAATCAGCATAAAAAATGATGTGTAAAAACAAGTGAATAATATAAAACTATCACTTCTCAAATTAAAACAAAATACTGTAGAAGAAGTCCACACTTGAAAAATGTCTGAAAAATCAATTATCAAGTGTTTAAAAAAGACATTTGTAAAATCCAGATATTCTTTCAACACACTTCATACTGTTTTGATTTTAGAGTAAACAGCTGTAGAAGATTAATGATACATGGTATAATCCCACTATCTGGTTTCACACAGACGAGTATGGATTCCTTTTTGAGTCTGGTTTCTTTCAGGATTTCTTCCTTGCGTCATTTCAGGGAGTTTTCTTTGTTACTGTCACCTCTGGCTCACTCATTAAAGATCTAAATATAGATCTACATACACATTTCCATAAAGCTGCTTCGTGGCGATGTCTACTCCATTGCCTAATCGCTATACAAATGTAATTTTATTAAATTAACTGTGGAGTGGCACGGTGGTGTAGTGGATAACACGTCTGCCTCACAGCAAGATGGTTGTTCGTTCCAATCCCAATGTTGGCTGAGATAGGCCCAGCCTCCCCGCGATCCTAGTAGGATTAAGCAGATTGCCAAACGAGTGAGTTAGTGAGTGAAATAATTGCTTCTATGTGATGCTTATGTGGCTTTTCTGGATTATGATTGATTTGTTACTGTGATAATTAAAACTCACATTAATTAAATAACAGCTAGGAAATGGATGTGCTCTATACCCATTTTAATGAAGTCTTAGCTGCAGATAAGTATTGCTAATGAAGCACAGAGGTCAATTAATGCCGGCAAATGCACTAAATACCTAAATACTAAATACTAAAAATCTGTCCTGTTACTTTATTTTAGAATGTGTATTTACTATTCATCCATTCATCTATTCCATTCATCTATTCAAGTTCAGTAAATGCGTGTCCAAGTGTGGTCTATCTGAAGGCTATACAAACATAGGAATCACCCCGATAGGTAACCAGTCAGGGTATCTCAGTGTTACAGTGGATAGCACTGCCACCTCATAAGAAAACAGATTGGAACCTGTTGGTCATCGGGGGACTTACTGTGTGCAGGTTTTCCACACGCCTGTGTGGGTGCTCCAGGTTCCCCTCATAGTTGAAAGACATGTGGATTAGTTCAACTGATGGCTCTAAATTGCCCGTAGGTGGGAACAGGCATATAAATGTCTATTTTTCTTTGTATTAGCCCTTTGATAGATCAATCCTATCATGCTCAGTGTGTATCCTGCCTCTCACCCAATATTAGCTAGGATTGGCTCCTGCTTCCTTGCACTGTAGACAATGGATGGATGAGTAGTCAGTCCGTTATACGTAGGACACCATACAGACATTCACACACGATTTATTTATTCCTAGGGCAATTTAGAGTAGCCAATACACCATACACCTGTATGTTTGTAGACAGTGGAAGGAAACTGGAGAACCCAGAGTAAACCCACACACAAGGGGAGAACATAGACAGACAGGAACTGGTATTGTATCATTACATATTCAGCTAAGAAATTAAATATGAAAATAAACTGTATCATACTGTGTGGTTTACACCCCTAATATTTACCTATTAAATACAGTAATAAAAATTTGCTGAGTAAAGTGTTACTGATTTTTTACCACCTCAAAATTTAACTCACCCCTTCAATAAGACAAATAGAAGCAGATGGGCAGTGAAGGAGGTGTAAAGCAACGAAAATGAGATTGACAAAGGACAACAGCTTATCAGTCATGGAATGGAGAGAGAATATGGTATTCCATGCACACGAGCCGCTCTCTCCATCTACCAATCAGCCCAGCACAGATTGATTCTGCCATGGAGAGAGATTTTCACTACTGATTTAATTTAAATCAACTGCAATTTCACCTCTGCTCTCTTGTTCAGTCATTCAGCCGTCTGGCTTTTTCAGTCATTTTGCACTCAATGCACAGATGAAATCTGTGGCTTTCAAATGATGACAGAATGAGTAATCCAGGTAAACTATGCTATTATTCAAGCACCCGCAGACAAAGTAAGACACACAAAAATAAACAAATCAAAGCCTTCTGGGGCTGTGATTAGTTTGTAAAATATCCATTACTGCCAGTCCTTTACAGCCAGATTTAAACATTCAGACAACAATAGGGGTATCTGAATAGAGTTTTTAAAAAGTATGTTTCAGAAAAATGATTGCGTTCACCTTCAAGGTCAGTGGCGAACCTTCCAAACACTTGTGCCTGTATAAATTTGTGCATGCATCAAATGTCCATGCCAGGCTTACTCAGAATCGACACAATACTAAAAGACCTTCTCTGAAGGTTGGCAGGTTTTCTTTACATCCTGTAAACGTAAGTCACTTCTTACCGATAAAAAGTTTCATCACTTCATGGTTCGGACTTTCATTAAGCATATAAAAGGCTGTGTCTTTGCATGACATTTAGAGCTTTAGAATGAATTAAATAGAAAAAAAAAAAAAAAAAAAAAGAAAGTTTAGTCTCACATTGTTCCAGTTTAGCACACACCCTGGGGCAATAACAACAAAGGACAAACGCCCGGTTAATAAGTTAAAGTAGAACTCAACTTTCTCTTTATTCATACTTTGTTCATTGCAGATCTGAGAATTGAAAAAGAGCTGAATACTGGACTGCTCCTTCTTTTTAGAATGGTAAGCTTTATTTACAGCTTGTATAAAGTGTGCATTGTGTACCTTGGCACAAAAGATATTCATCTATTAGCGACAAAACTTTATTAGAGCTTTAATAATGTGTGACAAAAGTTAAATAGAGCTTTAATAATGCCTTACTCACTTTTCAGACAGTGCAGCATGTTTACGTAAGCTACACAAGCCTTGGAGAAAATGAACAATTTGGCATACAGCATGCCAGTGAAACATACACACAGGAGAAGATAATTACCTTTAGTGAGCGCCTCTGGAAACCATGGCAGCCTGCCCGATCACAGATCAGAGGTGATTTATATATATATATATATATACCCTACCCATAATTAGCCATAATCAATATTATGTCCAAAATTCTATGGATTTTTAGGCTGATACTGTGTCCTACAGGTTGTATGAGACATGCTCAAGCTGCTATGCTTTCTCTGGCCGGGTTGGAGTGGTACTGTTATGCTGCCCTGGGAGTCCTTACTGCTCTCATGAGCTTTTGTATGGACCTGGCAGTAACCAAGCTCCTGCGAGGTACGTCGGCTCATGATAACGCACACAACACTGCAGCAGACACACTTAAAGCCATGTTCCTTTTATATTCAAATCAGATGGAATTTGAGTGTTTGCATGAAACTAAATTCCAAAGTCAAGCATAAAAATAATCAGTATAAAAATATAGAAAAGTTTGTTCTGTTACATATTTGAGTGGTAGATGTTGAAGATCTGTACTGCAAAACTTTATATGGGGTAAAAATATTGGGGTAATAATAAAATAATAGAGTTTTTAATTTTACATGTCCACACAGTAAAAGTCTCAGAGCAGAATTAAACCCATTGGACTTCATAATAAAAAATAAATAAATAGAAATAACAAATTGCAAATTTCAGAAACACATTTTTCTAAACAGATTGAAGCTAAACATCGTGAAAATAGTTAAATTTTAAGTGTGTGTAAGGGTAAACTATAAGGGTACTATAAGGGTTCCTGAGCTCTCCGTACACTGCACAGTTTTGAACTGCATATCTGTAATCAAGTAAAACCTTGCATGTGTTATTGTCTTTTTCAAGCCCACCAGTGGCTATATAGTTGTCTTGAGGGTAACATCATGTTACAGTTCCTGTGCTGGACATTGTACCCTACCTGCCTCTGTGCTTTCTCAACCAGCTTCTCTCACAGCATCTGCCCCCAGTCTGCAGGTACCATACCATTTATATTCTCACTCATGTTACCTGCCAGAAAAGCCTGAACAGCATCTATAATCTTACCTGAAGCAGCACTTTGTGCTAGTTCATAGGTCCACCTCACAGCAAGAAGGTCCTGTGTTTCAATCCTGAGCTCTATATAATTTGGAACAGCCAATCAGCCTAATGAGAATGTCTTTGAACTGTGGGAGGAAACCAGAATACCCAGAGGAAACACAGAACCTTCTCACTGTGAGGTGGACGTGCTATCCACTATGCCACCGTGCCGCCGCAGACAGAACTGATTAAAATGAAAAGTATTGGGTTTTTTTTTCTTTTTCTTTCAATGCTTCTGTCTTTCTCTGACTTAGGCTCAGGTCTGCCAGAGATTCGGACCATCCTCTCAGGTGTACAGTTGCCAGACTGTCTCTCCCTCTCAAATCTTTTTGCTAAACTCGTTGGTCTTATCAGCACACTGTCTGCAGGTAGCACTGTGTTCCTTGGAAAAGTGGTAAGACATATTGCTTAATAAGCTATTAATAACTGGCAATAATTAAGGGTATATCACTGGCATTTTATTAACGTTCATGTTTTATCCTCTTCTGCACTCAATAACCCACAATAACACAGGGTCCATTTGTCCATCTGTCAAACATGCTAGGAGCCTACCTGTACCGCCTGTATGTCTCTGCTTGTGGTGAAAAGCAGGTAATCAATAGGCAAATTAAAATTAATGAAGTAGTTTAATAATGTTGTGTAAATAGTATACAGTATAGTAATATATACTGTATAGTTGCTTGTTATATTTTCTGTATGAATAAGACCAGCGGCACGACAGCAAGAAGGTCCCGGGTTTGATTCCTGGGCTCAGGACATTTCTGTGTGGAGTTAGTATGTTCTCCCCGTGCTTGAATGGGTTTCCTCCAGGTACTCCAGTTTACTTCCACAGTCCAGAAACATGCACAGTAGGCCGATCAGTGGTTCCTAATTGCCTCTAGGTGTGAGAGTGGGTGTGAATGGTTATATTCGTGTTGGCGTTGCAATGGCCTGACGAGCTGTTCACGGTGTGCCCCACATTTACTCAGAGATAGTTGAGACAGGCAACAGCATTCTTGTGACCCTAATTAGGATTAAGTATCTTAGAAAATGAATAAATTAATGAACAAATAAATAAGAATGTAAGCGTATGGTTATTGAGAATTATTTCTGTCAATGGTTTAGAGGAGAACCCAAGGAGAGATGCTGGTTGTGGCGTCAGCAGTGGGTGTGGCCAGCTGTTTTGGAGCTCCAGTCAGTGGTGAGCTGATGCTGATCATCACCATGCCTTCCACCAAGCCACAAAATCTCATTTTCATGTATCTCACTGGAACATCACACTTTATGACCATTTTAAAATTGATCTCCTCTATACCTCTATTCTATATTAATCCCCTCTCTCGGTCCCTCTATATCTCTTGCTCTCAGGAGTGCTTTTCAGTATTGAAGTCATGGGCAGTCACTATTCCTTGCGAAATTACTGTCCATGTTTCTTCGCAGCAGTCTGTGGATCTCTCACTTATCGTCTTCTCTCTGTGTACAGCAGAGAACAAGGCAAGAAACGAAGCACATGCTGCTCATGACACCCCCTGAAGTGTGGCAGGGACAGGTTCTTAGTATGATCTCATTTACGCATGACACTTTCAGTTCTCCATCTTCCCTTAGGGCCTAATTGAATACTATGAGCTCAGGTCGGATTGAATTTATTTTCTAGTGAATTGACATTGTCATGCAATTTGAACCTTATTACAGTTTTATTCAAATTGAAATGTGAATGTGGTGTGTAGAGATAATGTGTTTGCCCTCTCTGCCTGTAGAAACAGTGCAAGCTGTCTTTAAGACCAGGTTCCCAAGCGAGCTCCCATACCAGCCATTGGAAATATTGATTTTTGCTTTCCTGGGGTAAGTTTTTAGTTTAGATTTGTGAATTTGTAAATGTACTGACACCACAGATTGCTACACTTTTCAGGGTTTCATACTAGTTTCACTGTAAGTATGGAATAATATGATTTAAATAAAAAGCCAAGATTTTGAGAGATTAAAGCAAAGTAGAGATTAAAAACCCTTCAGTCGTTTTAATTATTTTGCCAATGATGTAGCTGCAGCACAGCTGATAAAGCAATCCAAGCCACAAGCTTTAGTTAATTTTAATGAGCTAGTGATTGCATGTCTCCAAGAGTATTCTAATTTCTTAAATAATTCAATAAATTATTAATTAATGTTACAGTAACTCTAAAGTCACTTAAAATTTACCTTTCAGCATATGTGAGGAAATACATATACATATACATCATGCACACACTACATGCTCTTGCACTATAAATTCTACATTACTAATATTCTCACTCACTCATTGGCTGAACAGCTTATTTCTATCAGTTGACTCGTGGTGAAAGGAGGGTGAACCCTGAGCAGCTTGCCAGACCATCGCAAGGCCAACATGCACACAACCATCCACACTCATACCTGGGGCAATCTGGAAGAGAACCTGCAGATAGCCCCACATGATAGAACACAGCAGACCTAGGCTGTCACTACTGTCTGTCATATAGCTGTCTGCATTGCTGAGGGCGCCTACTGGTCAGGGTGCTTTCTGGGGTCTCGTTGGTGACCGTCAGTAGGGTGGGAGGCTGATTTCCATTCTCGGCATTCACGTCTGTGCCTTTACCCACATTCAGGTCTCGGCAGCATCATGCCATATGGTCTTGATACAGTTTCCTTCATGTCACATATTGTCATTCAGGATATTATGTATTTTTGTTCTTTTTACTCGTATGCACTCATCTTTGTACTGTTTGTTATTGTGTTTGTTGCATAATATTTGTCGTATCAACTGTTTATGTTGAATTAAAAAATAATAAATCTATATTAAAAACTAAAATTAACAATACTTGATTAAGAGTTGTATTGGTTTCACTCTTCTGCCATGAAGGACTTGTGCAGGTGTCATCTAATCCTATGAGCAATGTTTTTTTTGGGAGGGGAGGGGAGGGTGTTGTTTCAGCTCTCAGAGATGATGTACCATATCTGCTCTGTATTCTACCACGTAATTATCAGGTTGTAATAGTCACCATGAATTAAACATGCAGACTTATGACGGGTGTATTGTTTTCTTTAATAGTGTAATTGTCTGACTCATAACCCATGCCCCTGAGTTTCATTACAAGTGCTAATATTTATTCATTTGGGTGTTCTAATCCCCTGCTCTCTGTCTTTGTCCCCCTCACTTATGTTCAGACTGCTGTGTGGCGCTCTAAGCTGTGTTTACCTCTACAGCCATCGATGGATTCTCCGTTTTGTCAGAACAAACAAATTCATCAGCTCATTCAGGGCTACAGAGTGAGCAACCATTTCCTCTATCTCTGCAGATGATTCAGTCACGGTCCTGAAAAACAGCTACATTTATTAGAGAAGATTTCAATAAAACAAGTCACACCACAGGCTAGACTGCTTCATAACCTATGGCACTGGGTGCTGATAATTGCACTGCTCCTGACAATAATAATAACCAGAGTGCTGATGGTATTGGATGAGATATGGCTTTAATTTGCATGCCCTCAGTAACTGTAGGATTTGTGTTTTCGTTCTCTTTTTTCTTTCTTTCTTTTTTTTTCTTTTTTTTTAGAAAGACACTATATTCAGCAACTGTAGCATTCCTCCTGGCATCAATGACCTTTCCTCACACGGCAGGACCTTACATAGCTTCCCAGGTCAGGATTCTACACATGCTTTGATATTAGAGTAACATCGTCAACATAATAATAATAATAATAATAATAATAATAATAACAATAATAATAATAACAACAATAATAATAATACTGCTGCGATGACCTGGCGAGCTCATAATATATATCATAATAATCAGGTCGAGGCCCAGCAACATTATGTAACAATACAATAAATTCAGATGACAATCTGAATGAGCAGGTTATCCCATCAATGGACTTTTTCTTTCCTGATGGTACGAATTTGTAATTGGGGCTCAAATAGTGAAAGAGTGATTCAGGGATCATGAGGAACCATTTTCACACATAAACTGGCACCACAGTCCTGACCTTATGTTATGTTCTGTTAACCAGACATCAAAATTGGCACAGCTGAAATCTCACTGATCAAACTTTTAACATTTATTTAGATTTGTGTTTGTTGTTGTTAAGGGTGACATAGTTATGTGGATGAAGAAACATGTTAGCAAAACAAATAACCTGTGATTGTCTTATTAATAGGTTTTTATAAGTATAATAACCTTATGCTTATTGCCAGGTAACCCTATGGGCACTAGACAGGAATAGCATGCAATTGAAACAATGCAGTCTTGGAAATTTCAGATGGCTGACTTGCAACTTAATGAATGTACTGTATACATATGGTATATTTTTATATATTTCATAACCTTAATCACTCCTTAAACACTCCTTCTTTAATGGTGTTCCAGCTCTCGATGAAGCAGCTACTCTCCTTCCTGCTAGATAGCACACCATGGAACCTTATTTCCCACAATACCACATTAGCACAAGATTCCCCTCACTCTTTTTGGAAAGAGTGGAGTCCACCTGGATACGGCGTTTATTACACACTTGGATGCTTCATTCTCATTAAGGTGAAATTACCAACAAATGGTTATGGAATTGTAAGGAATAGAACATGATTTTCATGAGCATGACCTTTTATCAATAATATTACAGCAGATATAAACAGATGATCAAACAGGTACAGTGGAGCATCTGTTTCCTCCTACTTCTCACAAACATGTCTGTTGGTGAATAGGTGGCATTAAAATGCACACAGGTGTGAAAGAGTTGGTGAAGGTACCCTGTAACCGGTATCCTATCAAGGCGATATTCCTATTTGTGTCTCCTCGGAGCTCCTGGAGCTCCAGATCACAGTGACCCTAGCTAGAAAAAAGCAGTTTCTTAAGAAGTTGAATGAAGTATAGTGTTATTTTATTAATGCTGCTGGAATGTAAGATACATTTTGCCAACAAGTGTTTTTAACTTAAAAATTGCAGAAACAATAGCTATACTATATTATATTTTCATTTGGTTCTGACATTTGAACCATATATGCTGTGATACTTTTACTATCAGAACAAGTCTGAAACATACCATGCATCACAGCAGCTCCATTTACAATACATTCAACATATCAATGCAAAATATTACACTCAATCGATGAACAATACAATACATTTAACAAAACACAGATGACATTCAAGGCCCCTTAACATGCATTTGATCTGATATTAGTTAATTTAATTTTAATAACTTTAATAAATTTGATAACTGGTAATTTAATTTTATGATGGACTTTCTCAGTGTAACCTTATTAAAGCTTGGGACTTTGTATCTCCAGTTCGATAGTAACAATCACGTAGGGCATAAGTGGTTCCTTCTGGCAACATCAGTCCATGCCGATCTTAAAGTGTGCGCTAGTGTTACGACTCTAGGTATGCTCGTGACATGTTTACTTTCTAACTGGCGGTTCCAGTCTGGTAGTGACGCAAATTCGTTGGATTGGCTGGGCTACATCACTGACCCGTGTAACACAGTATCAGCCAGTGCTGAGCTGCACAAACAACAAGCGCAGAAATCGCAGGAAACATTTCTTTTTGTTCCTAAACCAACTAAAGACAGCCGAGTTGGCAAAATGTTAGCTGGATAAGTCATTTTGAATTTACCGTCACACTCATCTCTCGCAGCATACTCGTCCTCAGAGTTACTAAAATGTAAGTTTCACTGTCTCCACAACCCCGCCCAAAGCATTGATGTCACTTTTAGGGAAAAACTGCTAACCCTCGCAGTTCAGCCTTCGCTATTAATCCACAGGATAAAATGACCAGTTTTGTGCTTGTTGTGGTCATTAATGGTAAAATAAGCGTCAAATTATACTGCATGGATGGCCGATACCGGTACCCTTTAATAAAGTTTCTCTTAAGCTTGACCTACGATCTTTAAAGAAGAAAAATAGTTTTGACTTCAAAGCAATGGACAAACACTTGTAAAATGCAGTATTCCAGCAAAAAAAATCGAATTCTTTAATTGTGTGATAAAAACATTCTGAGTAGAATTTTACTTTCGGGCAGTTTGCTATAGTCCACTCCACTTTTGAGTGTCCTTTGGTGTCCGTAATTATTGCTATTAATTAAATAACTAGGCTATAAAGGTTCAAAGCCTGTACTTCAATTTACATGAGCAATCACTTCACTGTATTCACCAAATAAAGGGGCTTTGTTAATTTGCAATTCATTCAGGTGCTCCCATAGCTGATTATAATCAGAGCATACCAAATGTAATATTCTGATGACTTCAAACTGTGGTCTGTACTCTTATTTGTATTATTATTATTATTTTTTTTTTTGTCCTAAGCTATGGATGTTGGTCTTGGCTGGCACCTTACCCCTGCCTGCTGGCTACTTCATGCCTGTCTTTGTTTATGGTGAGCCAGATGAGTGTTCTGCTTGAATCTAAAACAGTTTTATCCTAAATGCAGTTTGCTCCCAAAGTAGTGTGTAAACAAATATATCACAGTCATGGTCCGATTTGTTTTAAAAGTTCATGTCTGTTGAAGGTGCTGCTTTAGGCCGTCTGTTGGGTGAGGGATTGGCCTATCTCTTCCCAGATGGAATCTCATCAGGGGAGAGGCTGAGTGTGATAAACCCAGGGGGCTACGCTTTAGTGGGTAAACAAACATTTTATCCTGCCATCTTCAAGTGCCAATGCGTCATGATCGTGACTCAGTACTGAGCTGCACTGGGTGGCTAGAAGGACGTGTTTTGTGTGTGTGTTTAGGTGCAGCAGCGTTCGCAGGGGCTGTAACACACACGCTGTCACCTGCTCTTTGTGCTCTGGAGCTAACCGGGCAGTCCACTCATGTTGTTCCTATTCTGACAGCCACACTGATATCCAACGCTCTGGCACGCTCTAGGCATCAGCTATCCTTTTATGATGGTATATCGCTCATTAAGAGACTTCCACACCTGCCATCTCTCATCAGGGCCTGTCCCAAGTGAGTCATACATCCCACAAAGGGCAATTTAGCTCCTCTGTTTTTAATCAGAAGATAAGGGCAAAGTACTATGGTGGAAAAAATTAAGATATAAAGAGAGTTTAATATTTTTGGTCCTTTGTTACTATGAAGGTTGTCCTCGGTCCAGATTAGGCAGTTTGTGGTGCCAGTAGGGGCTGTGCTCCAGCTAGGTGAGGGAGTGACAGGAGTACAGCGTGTCCTGAACTCCAGCAAAGAAAACGAGTTCCCCATAGTTGACACACATGGTGAGTCTGACAAATTCCTCTTTTATCATGATTAATGCAAATATGAAATGCCAGTCACAGCACAATACAGAGCAGAAGCAGAATGACCAAAAGGCCACATGAGACAGGGAACAGCAAGAGTCAAGACAGCACGCTCATGATAATGTCACAGTCAAAGCACAATTAAAGTTACATTTTGCTCAGGAAGATATGAGTCAGGCTAATAGCTTGTCTGTGGTAGTCACCTCCTCTCATCTGTCTTCCAGATTCTCAAACACTTCTAGGAATCGTCACGAGACCACAACTGAACACTTTCCTGCTCTCCAACCAAAATGAGGTAACAGTAACACTGCTATAATTAAAGCCTCTATCATCACTGTTGGCCTGAAATCTTGACAGATTTGTAGTTACAAAAGGTCTTCCATATGTATAATTATCCTAATGAGCACTTAAATACAGACCTCTCTGATTTGAGCTGTTGGTGTGTCATATTATAATTGGAAATAATGTTCCCTTGGAAACATATTTCATCCACAGTGCTTAAAGTCAGGTATCTACTGTGGACTTATATTTCATATAAAACTACATTTTGCTGCATTTAATAATTGGAGGAGCACTTATAAAGTGCAAGGTATGTCCATCAAGCATCCAACAAATATGGCCTATATGGTATTGATTTGAATTACCCATGTGCTTGTCTTATGATGTGCACAGTAGTAAGCACATATGAATAAATTAACAAAAAAATGTTTTTTTTCGTTTGAAGGATTTATGTTTAAGGGGATTTGTGTTTGACCTCTGAAGATCACTCAAGGTCAGAGATAAATGTCTCATTTGAAAGTCCATATATGGTTTGTTATTAGTGCTCCATTGTAACAGTGAGTCTATCAACACTCCTTTCAAAATCCTTTGACCTTGATTTTTACCTTTCAAGGTCACTCAGAGTCAAAGGTAATTGTCCACTTTGAAAGTCCTAATATGGTTTCCTATAAGTGTCTCATAGCAGTGGCATGTTTCAAAGTTATCTCCAAAACTTTATGACCCTGCTCTGACCTTGACCATTGACTAAAACATTCCAAAATCAGACAATCTCCCAGAGTTGGGTAGAGTAGTATCCCCATTAAGTTTCCAACTCTCTTTTGGGTGAACATAATAATATTTTGGCACCAGAAAATATCTTGTTAGTTTTACTAAGCAGATTTTCCAAATGTCCTACATTATCCATATAATTCTTTATACACAGTATTTAAATACTTTGCTTGCATTTTGAAAAGAATTGGGATATTTTTCAAAATGCAATAAAAACAAAATCTGTGATTTGTATATTCAAATTAACTTTTATTTAACTGGCAAAAACACACAAAAGGAATTTATATTATTGCTGAACACTTTAATTGTATTTTGTTATTACACGGTGTCCCAAAAGTCACTATACACATTTAATAAATTTCAAAAAATTACACAAGTATCCTCAGATTACTGTATACATATTTTTATTATCAACAAAGGAGTCGTTGCAGTTTTACTTGCTAGACTTGCCCTCACGTTCCTGTGCCTTGTATACTTCCACTTGAATGCTTCCATTTTCGACAACCTTCAGCCACCTTCGGACACAGGCCTCTCCGACTTCTTGCAGCATCACTTCCCCGACCTCCCTGCAGGCTGTGCGGATTTGTTCCTCAAGCTGTGACAGCACACGGGGCTTAGTGACATGCATCTTGCTTTTGATATCGCCCCACAGAAAAACTTACAAGGTGTAAGGTCAGGGGAGTGAGGAGCCCATTCCAGGGGACCCCTTTGACTAATCCATCGGTCAGGAAGCTTGATGTTCAGGAACTCCCTCACTAACCTGGCAAAGTTGGGAGGGGCTCTGTTGTGTTAAAAAAAGACATTAGCAAGGTCACTCTTGCCAGGTGAGCCATGGGCAAGGGAATGATACACTTACAAAAAGTGCAAAGACACTTTCAAAGTGTCAAATGCAGATGGCCTCACATCTCTCTGAATGATACCTGAAACAAAATAGGAAAAAAAGTGTAGAGACTTTTGTGGCACCCTGTATAAACAAAGTTAGAATTTGATGAATGTAACACACTCCATTCCTTCATGCAAATAGTTCCAAACTGCTTCCATATCATTAATTTTTTACAAAATTTACTAACCTACATATTCTAATATTCTTCATAACAAAGCACTCTGCCTTTTTTCATAGCTTTATTTCCCCAGATGGGTTGCGTAAGAAGAAATGCCACAGTGAATGTACACCTTAATCAAAGCTAAAGGCAGTCTAATGAAATATTACAGCATGTGAGGTTATTCTGGCCAGACAGTGTATTTTTAGAGACATGGTACTAGAAATATAGATCAAAGTGGAGTAAGATTGCCCCTTTTGCATTCTTGATTGCTGCTTCGCATATCCATCTTGTTTAAAAAGCTGCACTGATTACCACGAGAATGTATTTGGAAGTGGCAGTGCAACGACGTAGCACTTCTGGCTTAAAATGAGCTTCAGTGTGCTCATATTTTAAGCTGTTTACACCTTTTTCAAATTCACTTCTCATCATGATCCACTTGATATCCATTCTGCGTGTGCATTTGTGTGTAGTGTGTGAATACACACACAACAAGTCACACTCACACTCACACCTGAAAACAGCTTAATGAGTGTGTCTTTTGACTGTGGGAGGAAACCAGAGTAACCAGAGTAAAGCAACGGAAGCATGGGGAGAAGATGCCCTTGCCAAGCCTGAGACTCGAACCCAGGACTTTCTTGCTGTGAAGCAGACATGCTAACCACTACACCACCACGCCACACTGCTATACTATTAGTCAAGGTTTTTTATTTTTAATTTTATCTTATTTAATTTTTAAAATTTGTACTGAATATGTATGGAAACCTGCCTTTAATGAGTGAAAGCATGACCACGTTTCTTAAAAATATCAGAAAATGTCACAAAATCAACAATCACCATTGCGTGATGCTCAAGGATTCCGCTGCCAAGTCCAGTAGTTGGTTTAGAGTTCCATCAATCCAATGATTTGATGTAAAGAATATAATGTCCACAATAAACCAATAAAAAAGTATTTTTAAACCCCTTTGGTATTAACAAACTTCTGAGCTGAATTAAAACCACCTCAATTCTTTTTAAAATGCCTGCGCGGTGTCATCCTGGAGAGTATTTCTACCTTGCATTATTTATTAAAGCCATAAAAGCAACAAGTAATTGCACAAGTGTAATTAAGAGATAATAGCAATTCTCAGCATTCATCAAAGATGTCTTCACCTATTGAACTAAAAGGTCAGCTTTCGCCTCATTAGCCGGTTGCTGTCACAACACTATCAGTATGTCAGTATGTAATTAAAGGGGAGTGATCAATTATGGAGACAGATTGTTATTTGAACTTAACAACAGAAAAACAAAAACACAATTTGTGTCAGTGCCCTTCAGAAGCTACACCTTCCCTTCCCTTCCCCTGCCTCCAAAGGCATTGACAAAAACAACTTGCCAAGCTAAATAAAGGATCTCATTCTTATCTTAGAAGCAAAACAAACCATATAATATCATCAAATAAACATCAAGTAAATAAACAAACATAAAGAAGTAAACACTAATAAGAGCTCACTGCTTAGGTTTGTTTTTAATAAAATTTCAATTACGTAACAACATAAACGTAACATAAAACGTAAAATGTAATATAAAAACCACTATAAATTTAAAGAGTTCTTATGGTGAATTAGTGTTGGTAGCTCATTAAAATTATCATGTTTGACATCAGCGGTTCCTTATGGCAACATCAGTTCTTGTCCCTTGTGAAAGTACGTGCAAGTGCTCTGCCCTGCGACGCCAAATGGAAATAAGTGACAATTTGATAATTTTGAGATATAGAGCAAAAACGAACTTCATCCTGGCTCTCCGTGGTGCAAAATAGTAACCCAAACTAAATGTGTTGCTCAAACTCATAATAAATTAGATGTCTAAAAGATATAATAGGGATCTCAAATTCCTCATATTATTAATTGTCTTTTCAGCAGCCTAGCAAAATATATCACAATCCAATAATATAGCCATGCATTTTATAATGTAGGTTGCCAAATGGTGCCAAATAATATGTTTTATTAAACAGGCAGCATTAAATTTATCAAAATGCTTGATGCATTTGTTCATTCATTCATTCATTTTCTGAACCGCCTATTCCTAATTAGGGTCGTGGGGAGGCTGGCACCCATCTCAGCCGACTCTGGGCGAGGGCAAAGTACACCCTGGACAGCTCGCCAGGCCATCGGAGGGCTGATGCATTTGTGACTTTTCCAAAAATCTCAATTTGCGTAAAACTGTTGAATTATATAAGTCTTAAGAAACCAATTACATACTTTGTCATTACATACATGCTGTCACATACTGACAGCTGTTCCCAAAACTGCTATCGATTCACTGGCATGAAATTACAAAGCTTCCCTGCTGTAAGCCAAAATCTTCAAAATGATAACAAATAAAGGCTTGAAATATTTCACTTTGCATGTAATGAGTTTATATAATATATTAGTTTCACCTTTTAAGTTGAATTACTGAAATAAACGAACTTTTGCACGATATTCCAATTTTTCGAGTTTCATCTGTATTAACAGTGGTCAGTACAAGGCTATTAACACTTGTGAAAACATTGACAGTACTTGCTTTTATTTGGTATTGTTTTTATTTCTCAGAAATGCTATGATACAACAGAGCCCATTCATAAAGATGTAAATTACTTCCAGTGCGCTGGCTTCCTTTTGGCGTTGTATTACGAACAAACTGGGTCACTTACTTCCTTTTTTAAATTTTATTCTGCACTGCTGGTTTTTATTTTCACACAAACACACTTTTAAAAGGTGTAAACAGCTAGCCAGAGCCCATTTATGGCAAAATCTCATTTTTGACCAAATTGTCATTTATTTCCTTTTGGCACTGTAGGGCAGTGCTGTGACTCTAGGTATGCTCAGAGGCATATTGCCTTCCTGACTGGCTGTTCCATCCTGGGAACAATGTGAACTTGTTGGATTGGCTGGGCTACGTCACTAACTCTGTGCATCATAGCACATTATCGGCTAGTGTTGAGCTGCTAGCAAATTTGAATAAAAAATCTCAATAAAACGTGGGCTGGCAAGGTAGCGTAGTGGTTAGCACGTCCGCCTCACAGCAAGAAGGTCCTTGGGCTCAGGCGTTTCTTCGTGGAGTTTGCATGTACACCCAGTACTTGCGTGGGTTTTTTCTGGATACTCCGGTTTCTTCCCACAGTTCGTCCAAGTCCGTGCACATTAGGCTACTTGGCTGTTCCAGATTGCCCCTAGGTATGAGTGTGAATGGTTGTGTGTGTCTTGCCCATGTGATGGTCTGGCGAGCTGTTCAGGGTGTACCTCTCCTTCATCTAGTGTCAGTCTCCCTGCGACCCTATTAGGATGAAGCGGTTTGAGAAATGAGTGGGTAAGTGATACAATTATTCATTTATGCATTATTGAGCTGTATAATCCTACTTAGGCCTCAACTGACCCTGCATGTAGACAGGGAACACCCTGAACAGCTTGCCAGTCCATTGAAGGGCAACAATGAGAATATGATTTGATCAATTCGGGTTCATATTAGTGAGTCTCGTTTTACATAAATTTACACAAACAGGATGATAAACATTTTCCATATTAGCCTGATTTTTAGGAATACCACATTTATCATGTACATGCACCTGTGATCTCTTTGTCATCTCTGTGAATACATTTCTGTTCTGTTTTCCAATAAAAATATTTTTCTTACCTTTTCCTTTTTCCAGTTGATTGTAAATTCACAACAGAAGCCAGATGCTAATCCTGCAAAAAAATTGGCATAGGCTTAATGATCAACTAGATAAGAAACTTAAATACAGTAAAATGCATATTATTTATAAAAATAAAATTTAAAAAAGCTTAATATTAATAAAAATTAACACATTTCTAACTTATCTTATAGGATTTGTGTAAAAGTCTGGAGGAAGAGTGCATTGTTCAACCTGTTAAGCTGCTGCTTTCTGCTGATTCTACAGTAGAACAGGTATTTACTTTTCATAACGTACATGGCGCCTATAATAATGTAATCATAGCCTTCTGTTTCTGATTCAATAATTATGCATTGGTGGATATGTTTTGCCAGGCCCACAGCATCATGAGTGTGTTGAGGGAGCAGTCTGTGTTTGTCACGGAGAAGGGAAAGCTGTGTGGTGTCATTACATGGAAAGAGGTGACGAGTACAGCCTGATAACCACACGCACACAAATCATCATGAACAAACAGTACAAACAGGCTACATCACGAACAAAGAGTACCTAATTACACTGACCACACAAACAAAAACACAGCTCATTGAAAAGTAAGTGTGTGAGTAATGTTTACTATGTATTTCTTTTAGATGAAGAACATGATTGAAGAACTAGCCAAGGAAATCTGATGTCCTGTCGGATGAATGAGTACTATATGGTCTTCATGCAATCACACTTACTAACACAATTGATCAATTTTGCTAATCACAACCTGAAAATATTTTATCAAGGGATGATTTGCTCTGACAATCATGGTCATGTACAGCTCTAATTACTCGTATGCAAATAATCTTATCTGTGGAGATTGCTGTTGGCCAGCCAGCCTGCTTCCTGGAATTGAGACAGTAGGAGCTCTTTATTCGGTGCCATGACTAAGGACTCTCACTCCCGTATTCTGTTTATAGGCCTGAAGGCAGGCCAAGTGATAAAGATTTATTAAAATCAGCCATGTGTACCCACTTCTAATGGAGGAGAAGAGGGAGGTATAATTAAATGAAGAGGCTGCTGAGCACCATTCGACCTATCACTCTTATAGAATGAGCACTCCTGGCTAACCTAACAAACAAAATGATAACACTGATTTTCTTCATGGCTGAATGAGTGTGGGCCTGAGTGGATGTTAAAATAAACATAGAATGTAAGCAAAACATTTACAAAGAATGCAATAAAAATCGATCATGACTCATTCTATGCCTTGTGTTTCAATTACAACAAAAGGCATCCCAGTTTCAAGACTGTGATATCAGTGTTAGAAAGAAAAAGCATTATATGGATGCTTACTGGATCACTCCCAGAAACCATACACATTTAGCCAATGGCAGCACAACATGTGGAAACAAGAGCGTACAGAGAGCGCAAACCTCCAACAAACCAAAAAAACCCAAAACAAAAAAGTATTCAGCACCCCTGCCTGGACTGTTGTAATAACACGCTTATGGAAAATAAATAAATAAATAGATAGATAAACAAACAACCAAATAAATAAATAAAGGTTATTTCCCACTGTGTTAAAGAATCCTTTAAAAAATTCCTGGATCCAGAATTTGATCGGGATTATCTAATAGAAATCTAATAGACTCTTCCTTGTTCAAAGCCCCACCTCTGGTAAAAATTTCATGAAAATTTGCTTATAGCTTTTTTCATAATCCTGCTAACAAACATCCAAAAACATAACCCCCTTGGTGGAGATAATTAGGCATCAGTGGTGTCGTGTAGCTTGTTTGCTAACTGAAATAATACATGTTTTGGATCATAGATAATTGAGGCTCTTAATATTTGCCATTTATATCACTATAGATAAGCAGGTATACTTATTCATTTGCTGACAGTAGTCTGTGGTGTGCACCCATGGCTTAATGTAGTTTATGTTATGTTATGTCATTTATGACAAAAGGATTAAGTGTAAATTATTTATGCAAAATGTATATATGAAGCATGGACACCAACATGGACACCAACCACAAGCCATATAATTAATGACCTAGATCTTTCACTTAGCTTTTATAAGGATGAAATGCTTTAGCTGACAGAAATTATGATAAATCTTGGGAATATCAGCATTTTCCTTAAAGTTCCTTAGACATAAAAAAAGAGATTATATAGAAATAGCATTAAAATAACATTATTCTTAATCAAGCTTTTGTAAGTTTCATTATATTTGTAAATAACATTGTGTCACAATCAGAACCACAGTGAATGCAACTCCATCTAAATATAACAACCATTGCTAGAAACCTGGGAAATATGAACAACAAAAATAAGCTAGCTACTTATTGGGACTGTGGATTTAGCTAGCGCTGATAAAATTGTTAATATTTATAATAATGACATTAAATAGTGAATATGGGACAAAACTTTTAGGAATTTTCTGTAGATGTGTCAATATTCAATATTCACAACTCGATAATTTGGATTTTTACAATTTTAAAGACTTAGTGAAAAATCAGTTACTGGACATGAGTTAAGTAACGCTATATACAATGCAAGAACCAAAATCTAAGTAAGATGAAATATTTTAAATTAAGGAAATATAGTCTTGCTTTTTGTCTGACAAGATTTTTTAAGACGTTTTTATGTATAAGGCACCATTTTGGCAAGTCATATTTCTCTGTTCTGTTGGCAGATAATTTTGCTTACTTTTACTAGCATATCCCTCATTTTATTGATTATTTCTTGTTTTTGTAAGTTGGGTTTCGGAAATATAAGGACTGAAGTCACTTTTCTAGCTATCACACAAATGTTAGATTGTTTTTAAATGGACAGACCAAAACAGAAACAAATGAAAACCATTTAAAATAGCAACACAACAATCAGATGTGTTGGTGAGTTACTACAAGGGAGGTTACACTTATCAGTGACTGCAGGATGAAGTTTTATAGGCTTTATGGCATTTTAATAACTGTTAGCATTGTATCATGACATGAGTTTATATGTCATAGCTTGAATTGAATACTGATAGCATGTAGGTTTTTTATTTTTTTTTTTAAACATGATACAATCTGAATATGAACTATATAACACTGCTATTTTTCCTGTCTGACCTTACACTTTCTTTTCTTGCCTATAATTTCTTATTGTTCAAATGTCTAGTGGCTTATTATTGATTCATTATATCTCTGGACTTTGATCTCTAAAACATTTGGTGGATGAAATGAGAGTCTTTTTGCCTTCACAATTTTAATTAAGTTCAACACCTTAAGGCCTGGAGCTTGATTAAATCCTATTTAGAAGCCTGCTTGTAGCACAGAAGAAGCCGCCATGACATAATGCGGCGTCGGTTTTATGCTGCGTAAACTTCTATTAAAAGACGATGGGAACAGATAACACACGCACAAAAAATGCTGTATTTCTATCACCTCTCTATCTCTCTCTGTCACTCTCTCTTTCTCTCTCTCTCTCTCTCTCTCTCTCTCTCTCACTGTCTCTGTTTTCCCACATGAACACCCCTCCCTTTCTCACTCCCACCTGTTTCCTCTCTTTCACTCTTTCTGTGTATATCTCTCACTTTAATTCTCACCATCTTTCTACACCCCTCTTTCACTTGCTTTCCTTTACCTCCTTTATTAGTCGAGTAAAGAACAACCAGGCAACAAGGGGAAGCAGGTTATTGTTATTCCAGTCTCTCTCTCTCTCTCTTTCTCTGCTTTGAAAGAACACAAAATGCCTCCATGTTAGATATTTGACATCGGTTTATCTCTCTTTTTTCTTTTCTTTTTTGTTTTAAAGAATAACTCATAACTTCAATAAAGAATTCTGTGTATACATCACAATGTAGAAATGATTATGGATGAACAAGGATTTCCACACTTAAGCTTCTTGAGAGGAAAAAAAAAAAGACTCATGTCTTGAAGTTCGTAAAAAGCTTCAAAGTCCAGGGTTTCATCACTGCAACAACATATAATCTGTATTCATCCTTCAACCACCACTCTCACAAAAAACCCTTTTGTACCATATTCTCTGTGAGCCGTTCCTTACTGGGTTTCTCCAAGCCTGAATAAAGCCTGGCTTAAAGAGAACAAGTCTTTTTATGTCCGCATTATGTCCAGATGCAAAGCCTTGGCCGATTTCTGCTTTTACACGAATGGAAAAGCATCTGAAAGAGGGTTTTAAGCAGGTATTTACAGGTGCTGCTTTCAAATTGAGAGGATATAATGGACCTTTGCATCCCAACCACTGCAATTTTCAAATGCATTAGCGGGTTTTAAAGATGTATTATTTTTTCTGACGTTGAGGTGATTCAGTTCCTTCAAAACATCTGTCTGATCTGTACAGAATCTCAATAGTTGCTTTTTCCTGGTAAAGGACACCATGTTATAGCTTCATGAACTGATGATTGCATCAAAAATATAATTTTGCAGATATAGCAAGGAGAATTAGCCGAATTATATATATCTACTGGGTAAGGCAATGACCTCTTTAGAGACAGATGAACACTCGTGCTGCCACACAGACAAACACATTACGACTCATATATAAACTTTGACTCGGTCATATGAGGTAACACAAACGTCAATTTATTCCAGCTTTCAGAGTCACATATACTGTGCCCCTTGGCTTTCATGTTTTTTTTAGTCAATAAAGACCTCATCCTCAGAGCTGCTGTCTGCATGTCGTACAGGGCCGTCAGCCAGTGAAGTTCTCTGCTCCTGAAGGCAGTGCTGTGAATCTGGCTGTGACACAGAGCTACAGAAAAAGGGTTGAGGTGGCTGTGAAGCATTCAAGGAGCTGGTCTCAGTGTTGGCCTCCATGTGTATGCTGTACAGGTGATGTGGGACACCCAAGCTTCCACCATCCATGAGAAACTGAGAGAGATACAGGCCCTCGTGTCCTGTGGAAAGATCATTATACGTGCATGAGGAGAACTAAAGATGTCAACTCTCTGACCTTTATGTATAATGAATGACAGTTCACTGAAAATTGGTGAAGCTTCCAATACGATTTTTGAAATGAATAGTAAGAGAGCCATAAAAATAATGATAATATTAATACTTTAAGTGGGAGAGTATAGCAATGTCCAATTCACATTTAACTAAGAAATAGAAATTGTAAACATAATTCAATATAAGTAAATAATAAAATAAAATTATACTAAGTCTAGGGGTAGAAACAGCATGAATACGATATGTAATAAAACATATCATCAATATGCTCAGAAATCAACCATCAAGAATCTCTCATGTACTTAAATAATAGTGTGAGCTTCCCTTAATATTCCAAACAGATGTGAGCAAAAGTCCAGAGTGTTTTATTCATATGGAACCAAACTTCACCAACTTCTCAGTTTTTTTCCACTGTCTTTAATTAAAAAAAAAAATTGGGGCAGCATGGTGGTTTAGTGGTTAGCATGACTGCAACACAGCAAGAAGGTCCTGGATTCGAGTCTTGAGCTTGGGAGTTTCTGTGTGGAGTTTGCATGTTTTTCCCATGCTTGCATTGGTTTTCTCACAGTTCTCCGGTTTCCTCCCACAGTCTGCAGACATGCACATTAGGCTAAGTGGCTGTTCTAAATTATCCCTGCAATAGTCTGGAGAGCTGTTCAGGGTGTACCCCACCATCGTCCAGAGTCAGCTGAGGTAAGCTCGAGCCTCTCCACAACCCTAGTATGATTAAGCTGTTCAGCAAATGAGTGAGTGAGTGTTATAAATTGATGTTACTAGAAACTCTACAAAGCCCAATGAATGTTTACTTGCAGAAAACCTGCTTAGTTCCTTATTCTTATTTTCTCAACCCAGTTATGTGGAGTTACACTGGAATGATAACATATTAGAATAAAAGTATTAACATGAATATTAAGCATTAAGCATTAACCCTTTCTGGAATTAGCTTTGTTGATGTCTTTAGATCTGAGGCTGATTTGCAGCTGCATAACAGCATTTTTTAGCATATTTATAAGTAGACTGGAAACCATAAGTCATAAGGAAGTCTGCCAAATGTTGTTTTAAAAGCCTTCAACCTTCCACATATGTGGCACTTTAAGGCAGTTAATAAGAAAAAGCACACTACAAATTAGATAATTAAAATATGGCAAATAATGCACACAGACAGCACTTCTTTTCATGAAGACGGAAAGGCGGAAATGTGAATAAAGAAGCTAATTGCACTCAAACTCATTAGACTGCTACATCTGTGAATCATCTCCTTTCTAGAGGATGCATGAGGTTTTTCAGGGAGATTTCACTTCTCTATCCTTCTTTTCATTCAGGCAGTGGATTGATGGGTAACAGGAAAGGATGTTATGATGTACCTGTTCCAATCTACTTAAACAAGCAATTTTTCATCATTACCCATCAAAATACTTCACACAGACCATCATTATAATCATAGGATGATTGTATTACTGTCTCAGACAGGAACTGAATACAAATCCATCACATGGCCTTGAGAGGTTGAGACGTACAGTACGTAAACTATTTTTGTGCACTTTTATTAACTTTAATATTCCTTGGCTGTGTATAGGTATAATAACAGAAACAGCACATTTTTATATTGAGAAATGAGTGCAGGCTAAATCTTATGCTAAGGGACAGGTTTTTTTTTAGTATTACGTTTATGTGGAGATACACTCTATTTTTTAGTAAAGAAAATGATATGGTGCATAGACTATATTCGTACCTTGTAAATGAACTGTGCTTGTTGTGGCTCGATCTGTGACCTCAGGTGAAGGCCATGCATTCATTGCTGCTTCAGCCAGGGCAAACTGTTCAGCTACGCCTATGAGAATTTAACAGATAAAGTTGCAAGTTTGTTTCAAGCACTGCAAATGCAGATACAAATAAGAGGCACTGTATTCATTTTTGTCAATCACTGGTGGTTTAAAAGTAAAATAAATAATAATTAAAAAAAAAAAAAAGTGTCATGGGTGGCATGGTGGTGTAGTGGTTGGCATGTCTGCCTCACAGCTAGAAGGTCCTGGGTTTGAGTCCTGGGCTCAGCAAGGCTGTTTCTGTGTGGAGTTTGCAGGTTCTCCCTGTGTTTGCATGGATTTCCTGTAGATACTCCAGTTTCCTCCCACAGTCCAAAGACATGCACATTAGGCTAATTGGTTGTTCCAAGTTGCCCCTAGGTTTGAGTGTAAGTGTGAATGGTTGTGTGTGTTGGCCTTGTAATGCTCTACATACAACAGAGCTTGACTAAAGTAGGAGGAAACAGTGCTATTTGTGTCATCTCATGTGCCAAACCACTTGATCTTATTAGGGTCATAGGGAGGCTGGAACCGACACAGTGAAGGCAGGGTATACCCTGAACAGCTTGGCAGACCATTGCAGAACCAACACACACACACACACTATCATTCGCACTCACAGTCATACCTAAGATCAATTTGGAGCAGCCCATTAGCCAATTTGGAGTGTGGGAGGAATCCTGAGGACTGAGTACCTGAATATCCAGAGGAAACCCACACAAGCAAAAAGAGAACATGCAAACTCACATTGCTATTTGGTGTATAAGAAAAATGTCTTTTTTTTCCACAGCAGCCCTTTTTGGGGGCCATTGCAAGAGGTCCCTAATAACACTTTTCTACTTCACAGACATTTCTGGTTCAAATATAACTATATATTTATAAATATATAAAAAGGTTACTATTTGAAAAGTTACATATAAAGCTTCTTTCTGCCAAACCCAAAATGCTCTTCACCAGTGAAAGGGATTTTTACACAATTTGAATTGTGTGAATTTTCTGTTGCATTTCACAAAGCCTCTGGTCCCCTTTTGTGAAACCAAACCGCTTGTTTTTTGGTTTGTATTTTAAATAAGGCCATTCTTTTGTTTATTCCTTGTTTCGCGGATCCACCAATATTAATAGTCGTGATTTCTAAAACAAACTAAAATTTGGAAAAAGCGTCTTTTTTTATTTAAGAATTTAAAAATCTGGATTCTAATGGTAAAAATCTGGATGGCAGCAGCATCAAAAGCTACCTAGAGGACCAGTCACTTTTAATCCCACATTCAGAGGCGAGGTAAAAGGGGAGGTCTATGAAGGTAATTTTTAGGGCAACCTCCTTTTTGAATGTTATGGAAAAAGTTGTGATAGTATGTGCCACTGGTCTGTTCAAAGCAGTAGTTTCAACAGAATATACATAAGTATGAAAACTACTACAGTGTACACATCAGCTCAGGACAGACTACCATATTTAAATGATTAAATGTTTAAATCAAAGCACTAGTTCAGGCTCTTTTAGGAATACAAGAAAGGGCAAAATAAATATATTTTTCTTTTCCTCTTCTTGTATTCTTGTTCTGTTGTTTAAAAATAAAAACCTGTTCTTAAAATATTTTTTTTTCCTGTCTCCTTTCTTGGGTTCACATAATAGAAATCCACCAAACAAGGAATACAAAACAATGGCCTAAAGAACAATGATGGTGGGGCTGTGGCTTCTCTCACAACAGTAAAATTTCCCTATACACTTGTGTAACTCTTGTTTTTCTGTATCTTTGTTTCTCTGTTTCGAAATACATCTTGCTGTGCAAACCACTCTAAAGTAAATGAAAAATTTCAAAAAGTTTTGACAAAAAATGTATTTAGTTTGTTGATGCTTTCGAAACACTTTCAAAGTTTCAAAAAATAGTTAGGGCATATTTTTTTATTTGACATGATTGGTCCCAATCTTGGGATATTAGACATTAGTAGATACTACACAGGAATGACGGAATCTGACTGGTCCACTATCTTGGGATTATAAAGTATAAAATTCTTCTTTTATTTAGCTTTCCATTATGTTTCTCCATACTGCTACCACAACTCTGAAATGGGTTTAAAAAGACACTGTTAGACAGCTCTAAGTTTTAGTGCGCTTTATGTTGCTTAGATGCCCGTGTAGTGTATACTACAACATTTATGCACCTCAGACTTAAATGAGATTTTTATAGTTTATTTTTCATTTTAGTGTATGATAATGATTATGCCACTTGCTCCAAGTGACCATGACAAACTCTGAGTGTCTAGCTTATTGATTCAAGCATTATGCACTAGGAATAATGTTTTAAAATCCCAAGACCGTGGACCAATCAGATCGTGCCATTCTTATGTCATATATATAATAAAATATTTTATCACAGTTTACAAAATATTTTATTACATTTCACGGTTTTTTTTTTAACTAATAAATAATGTTAATAAAAGGAACTGTAAGAAGTAAAATAAAAACATATGTATGATAGGTGAGGTGTCATATGCAGTGTGCCCCTCCAAAGTAAAAAATAACCTATGTCAGTGGATGACTTTAATATACTGCATAAACAAAACTGGCAATCAAGGCAGAACAAACATAAAATGCAGTACAAGTATCAATCAACATAAAAAATACAATAAATACATTTAAAGAAACAGAATACAGCTCCTAACATCTATGCCTGCAGTAGAAGTGCTTTTCCAATATGCCAAGATAATAACATTGATAATAAAGTAGATGAGATGGGCTCTCCAAAATAAATAGAGATGTGATGTGTGATGTGTTAACCTGCAGCAAAGCGTGCCTCCTTGATCTCGTCGGTCAGATGGGAGTAGAGTTGCTCGTGCTCCTGCAGGGTTGCACCCGCTCCTCCCCAGCCTCCTCCATCCCTGCTCCAGCCACACCAGCCCCCACCAGTCGTTGTTTCTCCACCCCAACCTTTCCACTCAATCAGGTGGGCCACCCGTCCCTGTGCCATCGCCGTTGGTTTGGTAATGTGCTCCTTTATTGTCGCAACCAGACCTGAGCAGAGTATAAGGAAATGGGAGGAAACATAGAATAAAAAATTAAAAATGGAGAATTGTGGAAAATGAAATGGAAGTGATGAATGGAATTGGAATATATGATAGCCAGGGAGAAAATGAATCATTATCATTTCTTTAAATCACTCCCTTGAAAGAAATTGCCGTTACTTGTGTGTAATTTCTGTATAAAATTATTTAATCCAATTGTTTCTTATGAAAGTCATTTATACTGCCCTAGTTAAGATGGTGGATTTCTCAGTTACTGCCCTTTACTCTGAGATACTAACTGGCTTCAGATTATCTCCACAGTGAGGATAAAAAAGAGGCTTTATTAGAAAAATAACATTTAAAAAAATGCTCAAGACATTCATTAGCTCTTGTTATCTAGCAGAGGATTAAAGGTCAAGGAAAACTGTAGTCAGAGGGAAATATAGAAATAAACCTGTTTGTGCTCATAAGTAAAATGTGCAATTGGTGGGAAGCTTATATTAGAATACTGTGGATGAAACTGGCTGGTTTTCCCATTTCTATGAATGAAATGAATGAAGTATGTAGAAAAAACATAAGGAAGCTGTAACATGAGCGTAGTCAATCTCTGTACATCACATGTTTCTCACCCATCAAGGAAGATGTAGCCAGCTCCCCGATGCTATAACCATTGCCATTCTTCTTATCTGTCACTGAGCCATTGTATGGCTGATGATTCCCCTAAATCAATAAAGATAAAAAAGAAGCTGAGTTGTATACAAGTATACATTGTTTATTGCACACCCTACAATCAGCTCTGTAATTACTGGCAATTTTAATGAAAATGAAAGCAGAAAAAAAAGGAGAAAGAAAATCAATGACACACACAATAAGCAGTCATGACGCAGTGGGCTTATTTTCGATTCCAAATTGCCCCTAGGTGTGAGAGTAAGTGTGAATGCTTTTATGTGCATTGACCCTGCAATGGACTGGCGAGTTGTTCTGGGTGTACCATGCCTTTACCCAGAGTCAGCTGAGATGGTCTCCAGCCTCCCTGCAACCCTAATTTGGATTAAGTGACTTATAAATTGAATGAACTT
>JAQMYF010000003.1:24885746-24898264 GCA_030014195.1 Neosilurus mollespiculum
ATTCACTCACTCATTCGCCGAACCACTCAATCTAATTAGAGTCGCCAGGAGACTGAGTCAAGAGGCAAAGGACACCCTGAACAGCTTGCCAGACCAATGCAGGGCCAACATACAGAATAAAACCATTCACACTCACACCTAAGGGCAACTTGGGACAGCCAGTGAGCATAATATGCATGTCTTTGGACTGTTGGAGGATACCGGAGTACCTGGAGGAAACCCATGAGGAGAACATGCAAACTCCAGACAAAAATGCCCTCTGTGAGGCTGGAAATTCAACCCAGGACCTTCCGTGAGGCAGACATGGTACCCACGACACCACCTCTGTGTGAAAGTACTAACTGGGGGAAAAAAAAAAACAGTCACACTCTAATACTGTATTGGCATGGCTTTATTCATGATAATGACGCCACCTGCTCCAAGTGACCATGACAAACTGTGAGTGTCCATCATTTTGATTCAAGTTTCATCCACTTGGTATAATGTATTTTTAATTTCCTGATAGTAACCAATCATATCGTTGCATTCCCGTGTAGTGTATACTACAGACATTATCCACCCCACAAACTTGGGAGAATGCTTGATTCAATTAAAACTCTTAAAATAAACCAGGGCAGCACAGTGGCGCAGTGGTTAGCATGTCTGCCTCACAGCAAGGTCCTGGATTTGATTCCCAGACTTGGAGTGTTCGGTGTGGAGTTTGCATGTTCTCCTCATGCTTGATTGAGTTTCCTCTGGGTATTCCGGTTTCCCTCCACAGGCCAAAAACATGCACAGTAGGCCTATTAGCTGTTCCAAATCACCCCTAGGTGAGTGTTAGTGTGAATGGTTGATGCGATGGTCTGGTGTGCTGTTCAGAGTGTACCTCACCTTCGCCCAGAGTCAGCTGAAATGGGGGCCAGCCTCCCCGTGACCCTAATTATGATTAAGCGGCTTAGAAAATGAATGAATGAATGAATGAATGCATCAAAAAAGAAACCATAAAGATCATGTTTTAGTTTTCTTTTCTTATCTTCTCTTGTAGTATATACACTACAGCAATTTTTTGCCATGGCTCAGTGGATATTGCTGAATAGTCCTTTCAACATTACTGCTGTATAGCGTGATCTCTTGAAATGTGCAAGTAATTCTGTCTGAAGGTGAGTGTACATGTCTTTATAATTGACACAGCCATGAACACAGATTCTAAAGTAATTTCAAGCCAAAAGTGCACACACACACACACACACACACACACACGCACGCACGCACACACACACACACACACACACACACACACACACACACACACTCAAGAAGCATTTCACAGGTGATAATGAGACACTCTTACTAGAATAAAAAAAAAAAATATTTGCATGCAAGAAAATTTTTATTGCATTTGAAGTAAAATTTAAATAAGATGAACCCAAAGCTGCATATTAAAGATATAACTGTATAATTAATATTATGTGATTCTCTGAGTTTATGTCCGAACCAACTGAGGCTGAAACGTAGACAGACCTTGACAATGGGCTGTCCTTCTGTCCAAGATTGGAACTCTCCCATGGGATGCTGCTGGCTATTTTGAATTTCTGCAGAAGAGCAAACATATTATTGTTAGTTACCTCCAATGCATTTGCATGCATTAAGCATGTATGCAACTCCTTGTCTGTTTTAGTTCAAACAAATGCGAATGGATGAGAATCATTCCTGTTGTTCAGTGTTGCCATAGCAACAAGCAAGTGTCTTGACAACCCATCTCTGGGGATCCCCTGGTGTGCAGTGTTGATACTTGTCGCTGGCCCTACTTTGTTCACTCAGGACTTGAAAGAGAATGTCTCATTTCAATCCTGAGGGTCTCCCAGGACTCCCGGTGCTACCCGATGACTCATATGTTAAGGTGCCTTGATTGACCCAATGTGTGGCAAATGTAGTGGTGTACAGTCATCATGACACTGGCCACCTTTCTCATGCATTATGCATCACTGGTGACCCTGGCATTTAGCATGCTGCTCTCTGCTTCAACCATATCACAAGCAGACACACAGAATCAATCACAAGGCAGAGCATTTAAGAGCCAACGGAACAATATTTACCATTTAATTTCAAGACAATTAACATAGAGACAGCTGACCCTGTCATATTGCATCTGTAAATGTTTATAGATGTATACACAGTCATTGTAAACCTGTTAAATGTTTTTCCCCAAAGGATTTTTAATCCAGTGCACAGAGACTGCCGAGGTATACAGAAGGCTTCCATCCTCTGACGAGCCTGACAGAGCCTGAAGCCCGAAGAGACTTTACCTTTATCTCAGCCAGTGTGTAGCTGCTCTGGGCACGCCGCTAACACAACACACTCTGCTGCCACCCATACAAAAACAAGAAGCACAGCCCTGCAAGTTTAATTACCGGCAATAAACCTTCATCAGACAAACACATCCACGCTCTGGTGGTACACTGAGGTGTCGGAGAGTAACAGTGCAAGCTGCTGCAAAGCTCCTCATTAATATGAGGCAACATACTCACTCACTCACCTGCATAAACGATGCCAGTTGCAGTGGTGGTAATCCTAATTCTAATATGTGATAATAAGCAGAAATAAAGTGTCGAGAGTGATGGTGTGTGGTTCTCAGGGTACACACAACACTGTGGAACCAACTCATCAAAATAAGTAGATATGCATCTCCTATGAAATCTACACCTCGGAGAAAAAGTAAAATAAATAAATAAATAAATAACATGAAAAAATGACAGCAAACAGAGACATATATATAGACCGAAACTGACCTTCATGACCTTTGCAGAGGCAGGAGCCCATGGTAACCCTCAGTCAGGTAATTATCTGTTCACCATGCTGAATGAAGGAAGGATGACTAGGGAACGATTAGGGCCAACACTGAAAGCTTCACAGATGGAGATATCAAAAGGGCAAAAAAGAACTTGATGTCTGTCCGATAGAAGAAAGCACTTCCTGCCATCTGTGGAGCTGAAAAAGCAGGGGGGAAGAGAGAGAGAGAGAGAGAGAGAGAGAGAGAGAGAGAACCTGAGTGCATGCTGCCTTGCTTGTTCAGTGTCCCTCCCTTCAGCCCCTTCTCCTCCCCTCATCTGTGCTCTCACACTCACCTCCACCCTTTTACATGATGAAAACTACAACCCTCACACATTTACTGAACCAAAAAGATGAAATCAGTGCAAATGCTCTTGGAGAAGAGAGAAGAAAACTGTCTTGGGTACACACACCGCATACTCTTAAAACTTGACTTGGACCGATACCGTATTTATACGTGTAAGAAAAATAAAAGATTTCCTAGAATAAAATAAAAACAAAACATAAATCAATTTATGAAGGAAAACGTTAAGAATAGTGAACAATGACAGGCTGAGCTACAGCTCTCTGCTGCCCTCTAGTGTCTGCAAGGGTCTTTCAACTAATATAGAAGAGGTTCCATGTTGGAGAGGGAAATGATGAGGACAAATATAATACCAGTTCAATAGCTGTGCATGTTCGGCATGTCTGTGACCTTTAGACTTTTTAAATTTTTGCCTACAACATTTCAGAAAGAACTGCAGGATAATCACATAGATGATTTCCAATACTTTTCTTTGCTCAACATATCAAGTTCCCCACCAGTGATGAGCAACAGGCAATACATGTGAAACAGGCCTTCCATGCAATCACAGGAGACACTGATTGCACTAATGCCATAATTAAAGCTTGGTCAGGAAATGAATTATTGCACAGGGTTTCCATTTCATGCACATGCAGCTGATTTTCAGTGCACATTTTTTACACATTAAAATATTCAACCTACATTCAAAATCTGCACATAAATATGGGCCTAATAAACAGCACAGCCTGATAATACTCAAAATCCATGATTTTGAAACTTTTAAAGTTACACTTACATCCCATATATGGTCAATTAAAGATGCGTATGAATCTAAATACATAGTACCATGCATGTGCAGGGCAGCTTTGCACAATTTTTAGATTTTTTTTAAATATTTGAAACAATTTAGAACCTGTGCAGTGTTAAAAAATTAAGCCTCAGACGAGTGTTACTTTAACTCAACATTACTTTGAAATATAGTTTTGCCAACATTGTGAAAGGATCCTATTAGTGATAAAAATTTTAGTACATAAAACTCTCTCCCCTTTCCATTATTTTTGCATTTTGTTATAAAATAATGATAAAAGGAAATGAATCAAAATGTGGCGAATATGAAATGCCATCTTGATCTGACTTAACAAACGATTTATATTCTTTATTCAGCTTGAAATCCTTCATTGCTGCATGTTTTCCAATCATATGCTACTATAGCTAGTGGATAACATAATAGACGCTAAAAGACCAATAAGTTGATGATAAAATAACAAAAAGCAGGAGAAGTATACGGTAAAGAGCTCAGGGATGATTTATACAAAAAAAGAAACATGATACATCAGAGAAGAGAAAGGAATAACTCTGTTTATTTATTACTGACTGTAGAGCAGACTTATTGAGAAGAATGACTCAATATCAGTGAAAATTCCAGACCTCTTACTTGAACTTCAAAATAACTTTTTTTGGTCTCATTTGCTCTTGTTAACTCAGGCCTATACACTGAATCTACATAATAATCATTTATACAGCTGATTAACAAATATTCATAATATTCTGCTGAATACTGAATACATCAACAACAACAATAAAAAAGACAAAAGGTTGTAGAATAAAATAAAAAAGAAGAATGCACAGTCTCTTAGCATAACACAGACAGTGCTCAACCTTTTTTCACTGTCATGTGTTGTCATAGCAACCACCCTGAGATTTACGCCTCTTCTTCTTGATGCATGAGAAGAGAGAGGCGCTAGAGTTCGTGTGACACAGAGACTATACTGATGAACATGCATAAAGTGTCAATAAAACTCCTCTGTAGGGCAAAAGTCCTACAGACAAATTCTACATTTTAAATGTATTAAAAATGAGGGAAAACAGATGGAAATGTCCGAATGATTAATATTAACTGATGAGGGAAAACATAATTGACAAAATTGGGATACATAGACATAATCTATAAAATATACTGTTATTTATTAGTCCATCTCAGCAATGCTGGTGGTGATTAGTTAGTTGTTAGCTAGCTCGTTAGCAAAGATTAGCTTAGGACTTGGTTAGAAAACCCACAGTTTTCCTGTAAGTGCATTGTATAAAAGCACACGTAAGTAATTGTTATAGTATTAAGAATTTTAACAATGCTGCTTGTGGTTTAAATTGTGTTCCATATTTTATATCCTTATATATCAACACTCACTATATAATTGACAGCACGTTGAGGTGCCAGTAAATTTACAGTACATATCTGACATTGAATAAAATAATATAGTCCAGTACAGTACTTCATAACTAATTTAGCTCCACCATTCATAACGAATAATGCAATGTCTAGGTGAACAGATTTACATTTATAGTATTTGGCAGACGCTCTTATCCAGAGCAACTTACAATAATCATTTTTATACAACTAAGCAATTGCGGGTTAAAGGCCTTGCTTAAGGGCCCAACAGTGGTGACAGTGAGAATTGAACCACTGGCCTTTGGATCAGTAACCCATCGCCTTAACCACTGAGCCACCACAGGTGAACAGATGAGCTTTGCTTTATACAACTAAATGTTCTGTTCTTTTTCTTCTTTTTTGACTTTTAGGGTGTGTGTGCACCTAAAATACTTTAAATAGTCACTGAAATAAATGGCACAAAAATTAAAAATTATCTGCTTGAGAGTTTCACGCCTATTTTCTCCGCCTGGCTAAAAGGTGGGGGGGGGGGTCATTTTAAGCTAAACCCATGTGCTACTCTAATATATTGAGTAAAACAATAAATAGTATTATTCTGTAAAAAATAAAAATAAATAATAATTTAAAAAAAAAACCAATAAAATAAAACAGTACATTTAGAGCATTTAACTCTTTTACAGTGAATGCAGTGAAAGAATTTATGCGGTAACCTAGCTTTAAAAGAAATATTTGCCACTAGTGATACTTTAAATCTATTTTTACAATAAGTTCCTAATGTTACTAAATCAGGCTAGACATTACAAACCCTGTTCATTAAATTCATCAGAAATAAAAATGTGAAAAATTTAACAGAGCCAACATTTCAATGTAATATAAAAGCAGCTTGAAGCACGTTTTATTAACATGATGTTAAACATAAGCTACCTGACGAACCACCTGAACAATGCACACATTTATCACATAATAAATTATACAATAATAATCATCATCATCATCATCATCATCAGCATCATCCTCATCATCATAATAATAAAGAATATTAACAAGGAAAAGTACATTTAATAAAGAAAAGCTAAACAGTATTATTAAATACTAGTGAGGAATGACACAGTCTGATTAATTCCCTATTTTGAGATAACAGACATTAGTAAATATTACATGAGGTGGCATGGTGGAGTAGTGGTCAGCAAGTCCACTGTAATCTATGTGTGTTTTTGTTTTTAGTAATGACTTTAGTACCTGATCACGCTCTTATCGCGCCCATCCCATATTTTATCCACCCAGAGTGTTAGTGTTTTCTGAGTAAACATGAATCACCATGATAGCGTGATATACGGAAGAAAAATACTGTACAATTATGTTTAAGAAAGACTTCTGGAACATCAGGAACCAATTTAAACGCTGTAGTTAAATCTTCTGAATCTGTCAGGATGACACATCAGATCTTTCCACCCAGAAAAGACCTGACCTTAAAAAGGCAATGCCAAAACAGAAATTAAAAGTAATCCACCTCAGCAGATACAGTAACACCACAAGAATTTCTGACTTTGAAAGTCAGTATAAGTATGAGTAGTAATCCCAAAGGCAATGCATGAACTCACAAGCAGGCGTGGAATACGTGTAATCTGCTACCATTAAATAATAATTAAAAAAATCTTCTACACATGGCATCCTGGCATAAAATATAGATAAGTACAGATGAAAGGGAGGTAGTGTTTGCATGTTTGGACAGTGGCTTGAACTGAGGGAGATCATTTTCTACCTTTATCTTACTCAATCTGATACTTGATGCCTCACTGTGGTAACTAGAGAGCGAAGTAAATAACCAGATACAGTTTCATAATGTAACGTTTGCATTAACACTTTAACATAATCCGTGCTGACATGTTAGCACATTTATCAAAGATCCCCGACGTTCACATAACAAAAGAACCCAATAATTTACAATAGATTTACAGTTGACTATAGGGAGTATTCCTTTTTTATATTATAATACAGCAGTATGTTATGGGCACCATGATTAATCAGTGGTACATTCCTTGTTGTTTAACTTTAGTAGCAGCTTATTAAGTGGTTAATTCTGTTCCAGAGGTCTGAACACGAGAAAACCACATTATATACATAGCTGTTCTTTTGGGAGCCATTCAAAAAAAATTAGTGGGCAACCATGAGGGTTTCGGCTTACAAATGAGCGCCGCTCAAAACCCACCGAAGTATTCATTTGGAGGATAAAGAAGATTTTCTGTTTCCTGTAGATGACTTCACATAATTGGAGGATATGTAACTAAATCTAAGGTGTAGTAAATATTGCCTAAATTGCGACTGTGCCCAGGAATAAGTCTGAACATGTCTAAAATTCACCTGCAATCCATAGTTTACGGTTTTTATGCTTCAATCAGGCAGCTTTGTATGCTTTCAGGTTCAGGAATGGGACTGAGAAACACTTCTGGTTTTTAAAGGAATACGAAAATCTAAGCAGTCATGATTATTATTACAGGCAAGTCGACAGAAACAACTATTCCAATCCACACATGTTCCTGCAAGCACATGTTCTGTCGCTTTCCCTGGTTTGTGGCTCATTAGAACAAATAAATAGCTCTATAGAAATAACTTTTCCTTCTGACATGAAGCCATCAAGCTTCACAGCTGGGTTTCCAACTCCTTTTTAACCCACAATACCTAATCAACATTTCCACACAGCTAAAACGGGACTGCGTTTGAGGATATACTCAGTAGACACGTTGGACGCCTCTGGACTGGAGAGTCCCTTTCCTCTGTGTCTCCATTTGGTTTACATACTTCTGACACCAAAAATAACACAACTGAAGCAATAATCTATTTTAAAGGCCGTGTCAGTGGTTATTACTCCAGAGAGGCTGTTATATACACAGCTCAGCAGCCAAGAGCCATGTGAAAGGCAGAAGGTTAGCTCCCTCGCAGCGTAAGATGAAATCAGTACAGAGAAGTTTTTGTCGAAGTAATGGTTCCCTGTCAAAATAATTCTTTGTCTTTAAGCGCTGGAAAAGTCTTTTACTGTTTCATGGCTGCATTTCTGTCTCAGAAGATTAGGGCTGATGGAGCGATAAATATTTCTGAAAGAATGCATGAAGAATGGATCAAACTTCAAAGGGTCTGGTGAAATTAGTTAACCTAGCTGGGACAAATTAGGGGTGGTGGGAAAAGAAAACCCGAAGCCATAAGCTTGTAAAATGGGAAACAGGTGACGAATTAATAACTGCAGGTTTTGTGCATTGTGTTTAGTTCACTTGATATGATTCAGAGAAAGAAAATTGTGGTTTGAGGTCATGCCAAAAGAGAGAGAGAGAGAGAGAGAGAGAGAGAGAGAGAGGAGGGTTATGGATGTGGACTATACTAGCCCACTGAAAAATCACTTTTATGTCAGCTCCATTTTATTCACTCCATGAGCATGTTCCCACATGTCGCTTACATCACACCCAATCCATCTCCAGGTCTCCGGAGAAACTTTAGGGGATTTTTTTAACATGCAAACTGGTTGGTAATACACCTCCCCCAATAATAAAAAGATTACTCATAATAACCGATTCCCTGCACATTTTTCTTTCACTGCTGCTTCCTTATCTGTCACGACTTAATTTATTCAACTGTTAAGTGATCTGCTTCACCAGTGAGCCATGTGAAATATATTTCTATTGTCCCAGCTTACTCAAACCTGCAGACACACCTGAAACTCACGTTCCCCCAAACTAAACTCCACGGTTCCCAAGAATTGTTACTACACCTTTTATTCTCATACCTCCTCAGAGAAAACCTCCTTTTTTTTCTTTTTTTTTTTTGGTGGAGGCAGATTTAAAGATTAATCAGAAATCCAGGATACACAAAAAGGATTTTCAGTATAACTATTCAAAGACAGAGCTTTCTCTTAGACCTCTGGATCAGTGCGAGCAGATGCTTGTTTGAACAAAACCTTTTTTTTTCAATTTGTTCATTTTAATTTGAATATCGGGTATGGCAGCTGTACACCGAATATATAGTGTGCACTTTTTAAACTGCAAAACATGCTGTGATATTTCATTAGAGAAAAAGAATATGCACTTAGTGGTGTGTAGTTCATGAATGTAGCTATTAGGAAGTGTGTTGGAGGGGTGGGGGGGAGAGAAAGAGGGAGGAAGAGAGAAAAAGATATAGAGATTTTTTTTTGTTTTTTACAAATATATTTCTTTCTATTTAAAATATTTATATTTTACCAGAAACCAACATTTTTGGTCTTTGAAAATATACCACTGTCAGTATAATTGATTGTAATGAAATAAATGTCATGAACTTGCCATAACATCAAGTAATTTCTAACATCCCTCAATTCAATAAACATTTTAATGATTAACAGCAATTTAATAATAAATTTTTTATTCAATTATACTATTCAATTATTACATTTTTATTTATTTTCAGCTACTCCAGTATCTTTTAAGAGCCTCCTATCAGTGAATTTCTTGATTTTTCCATGACCAAGTTTAGCTGAAGGCTCCACTTGGGTAATTTTTTTGTAACAATATAAAGCTTATGTTTGATCTCAATCAGGTTTAATTCAGGTGAGAAACGGGGGCAATTCTTTAACCAGGCAACCTTTTCTATCTATCCCAGCAGTGGAGCACTTAGATGCATGCAGTGAAATACTGTCCTGTATAAATATAATAGTCCTCTTGAACATTGCTGACCTCTTCTTGTACCATGGTTTGAAGAGTTTTTAAGCTTTGATTTTCAGTCCCTATACAGCCTGAATAGGTCCAGCTAGCTCATTGTTAATGATAGCAGCTCACATAATCATTACCCCTCCTCCAACTTCCAGCCTCCTTACTTAAAGTGGGGCCCTGAGTCCATTAGTGGTGCTGCCATGAGCTCATTCATCTACTCCTTCAAGAATACCTTAAACTCATCTGTCCATAAGACTTTAAAACATCTTATGGTATTCATTCATTCAAAAAAAAAGAAAAAGAAAGAAAGAAAAAGAAAAAAAGAAAGAAAAGAAAAGCCTTAAGGTATCTCTAAGCCCAATCTTGACTCACTTTCTTGGGTACATCATGTTTCAGTGTGTACATCAGGAGGTTTTAGGAATAATGTAATTACAGGACATGCAGAGCACTGCAGGTTAAAGGGTTCCATAAGGCACAAGGTTGTTGGTTTAAAGGCTGTTTTTTTTTCACTTATTTCAATTTAGTTTCTTTTGTATCAGTTCAATTTCTTTTTTAGCCCATTTTTACACACCTGAATATAAGTATGCCTCACTTGAAGCCATATCCATTTATATAAATTAGCATATGCAAATTACATTATGTTTGATTCTGTCAAGAAGATTATGTCTCTTTTTTTTTTTTACAAGCTAGCTTAATAATTACGTTCTATTCTCAGAGCCAACATTTTTTGCCCTATTTTTAGCAACTGATTTTTTAAAAAGAAAATTTCAAAAACAACTTTTATTTTCTATTTCTTCCTTTCTTTTTTCTTCCTTTCTTTCTTTTTTGTGTTTTTTCTGGATTGTCTTTTAAAGTGATAAAGCTCAGACTGTGGCATAGACTTTTCTGGAAGCATCCAATCTAGTTATATTTATCAGCAGTGATGCCAACTGTCTTTGAGAAAGGAGTAATTTTTTAGTAACTTTGATGGGGACGGTGGGGGGTAGGCATCATATATTCATATGAATGTAAATGCATGAATATATATGGGTGTAAAAATGTGTCTACATTGATAGTTTTAATTTTACCTTTTTTTTTTTAGTACTATGAATTTGCTTTTGTGGTTGAATTACCTTTTTAGAAGGATATAATATGTTCATGAAAAGAACATGAAAAATGTAATTATTAATTTAAAAAAGGATATTACAGATTTTAATCAAATTAATCAATCAAATGAACATGCTTATATTTTTCTAATAGATTTTTTTTATTTGTCCAGGTTACATAATTTATCTTTTTTAATGTTACCATATATACAACTAAAAACTTGTATTTTTAACTTGTACAGTAAAATGTTTATGTTATATGCTAGGTTTTTACTAAACAGTCCAAGTGTATTCAATATATTTAAGACTATAAAGCATGAAGTACGTCAATACCTTTAAAGTTATAGTAGTAAAGGACTGCTGAATGTCATCTACACGTTTTTTAGACACAGCATGCGGTAAAGGTTATAGTCTGTAATAGTAACAAATCCAGAGCACTGGTTCATGTCCTCCTGCATGTGTTTTACACCCTTTCCCCCTCATTCATTTCATTTCCTCTTTTTTCGGTTATTTGTTCACTAGTCTGAACACCCTCTAGCCATCCAGCACCATATGATGGAATGAGCACCTTATCACTGTCCACACAAGCTGGATTGCTATTTGTTGCCTGCAGGATGCAGAGTTATTCAAGGCTCAACTAAAAGGAAATTGCATTAATCTGAAACAGAGCTAGAGAGGACTTCCCTGGGCTTTTCTTAAAACAGTACCAGAGATGGGACCACCTCAGCTGCAACCCATAGACAGGATGAATAGCAGACCTCAGTAGCCTCAGGGCCAGACAAAACCCTCTTTCCATATGCTGCCTAATTGGTTTAATTACCGTAATTATCTGCTGGGGTTCACGTTGCAAAGGCAGGAACGATTAATGGCCTCCGAAACACATGTAGACAGCCAAAAAATAAAGAAAGGGGAACCACTGCAGATTGCCAGGAAAGAAGTGATAAAGTTTGAAAAGACTGTCACAGACTCTGAGGGACAAGAAAACCAAAACCAGATCGAGACCAAACTGGGGAAAGATACTGTGGAAAAAAACAACTCAATTTATGACTTTAAAAGCCAAAATGGCTTTCAGGCTTTTATGTATGCTTTGTTTAACCAAACCATTAACAGAAATATAAATAGAGACAGGACTGATGATCTCAGTATATCAGCATCAGTTACAGCATGTGCTCTGGCAAACACTCAAAGCCTATAACAATTATTAAGATTAAAAAAGGCACTAATATATTTTTGCTCCTGCTTCCCATTCTGCTTCTGTGTGTCTGCTTACTAAGTTAAAAACCCGATGAGCAGCTTTTAGCAACTGATTAAGTTTTATATTATTTCTGAGTAAAGTGTGAGTCTAAGCTCCACTTCCCCTGTCTATAAACTAAGTGGAATAAATTTAGATGAACAATTTGGTTTAATTTGTACTAAATGGGTTTAATGTTTTTTATGAGGCTGTTTATGTCAATCTGGCTGGCTCAGATGCCAGGATGATGGTTAAACGTGTCATTGTAAGA
>JAQMYF010000003.1:24947163-24959271 GCA_030014195.1 Neosilurus mollespiculum
CACATTTCGTGTGAGAGAGATATATATAGATATATATATATAGATATATATATATATATATATATATATATATATATATATATATATATGAGTGAGGTAGTGAATGATTGCATTATGTCCAGCCAACAATCTTTGAATAATGAATGATGATGATGAACTGGCTAGTTACAAAGGGTGACCACACTACAGCGCTACAAGTGCAGATAACTTATAGCACTATCGCAAATCTTAAACAGACTGACATCACCACCATTATGAACAGACAACAATTTAGTATTTTAAAGTATGAAATCCGAACAAGGTCAAATCACTATTACAGTATACTGAATTTAGTTCGTCAATTTTTTTTTAAGTTTTGAGCCTGTGTACTCAGTGTGGTGTCAATATATCAAACAGTTGCTGAGATATGACTTTGGTACCTGTTTGTCAATGGGACACACATTTGTGAGACTTGGTTTGAAAATCACCTGTAGGGAATGTGGTGACAAAAATTTTTGTTTGCTCCGCAAAATCCAACATGGTATTTAGTGGGTGCTTTGAATTCTCCTTCAGCTAACGATTTTTGTGATTTTTTTTCTTTTGGAAAAGCATTCAAAACCTGCTTAATGCGACCTCCAAATTTTACCTATTTGTTATACTAGATCACTGAAACTTGGTGAAAATAATTAAGGCACTGTCTCTAATCGGTTGGGTAAATTTCAAAACTTTTTGCCATACAATTATACAGACTGCCAAACCATAGCCAGAAGAAGAACAAGAAGAAGAAGAAAAAGAAGAAGAAGAACAAGAAGAACAAGAAGAATCATGATATGGCTAGGTATCCAATTATAATCTGGGTCACACTATTTCTACTTTTGAACATTGTACAGGAACTGTATCTTTACACATCAAATTGAACTCTAGATTTCTTCCCCACTTTGTTGAAATAACCTAGGGAAAAGATTTCCAATTGTTGCTTTAGTTACAATTGCACCAGTGTTTGTCAAAATGCCCACTACTCACACCTCCAGCCCACAGGCTTAAGCCTATACAAAAACTCTTCACACCAGGCACTGCTCCCGAGGTTTCAGTGCTCCATTCAGCCAACAATGCCATGTCGTGAACATCCCCGCCCCTCACTCCTCACTTCACTCACACCTCTTTTTCTCACATACCTATGAATACAGAGCCTGAGAGAGATTGAGAGGGTGAGAAATAGTATACTATTTCTCTGAGTACAAGTACCTGTGTAATACACAAGTTAATAAAGGAACAATACAGTATTTTTAAGTTTTGTACCCGTTCTTACCAGGCAGAAGAAGGAAGGAAGGGCGGAACTTGGAGGAAGGGTTCAGCTTTTGAAGTGTAGTTTACAGAGGTTTGCACTTTAGTTAGCATGTGATTAGTGCATTTTTTTTATATTCTGCTAGATATCCAACTAATCCACTCAGAAAATATAATAACAGAAAAATGTCAGTGAAACTGATATGGAAATGCAATGAGTGAGGCTTTGTGTGGTTTGGTGGGGAGGCTGCCAGGCACAGGTGCGACTCAACTCAACAGCAGTGTGGCAAACAGCAGGCCCATTGTTAGGAGGCCATCAACATATAGCATATGTGACTTATCAAGGCAAGTGTGAGTTAATGTACATCACAGTGTATATGCACTGGGGAATATCACTGCTTCCTGTTTTAAATATGGAGGAATGGTCTTTGGCCATAATAAAAATTTAATAAATATATAGAGGCTTTTTTTCTGTATTTTGCTCATTAGGGATGTGTAGAGGGTTGTAGAAAAAAATTTTTAGATTCCTCCCTAATTTAATTTTACTATGTAAAGCTGCTTTGTGACAATGTCAATTGTAAAAAGCGCTATACAAATAAAACTGAATTAAATTTAATTTTTTTTTTAATTAAGTATAGTACTTGAAGAAGAGCGAGTCAGCCTGACACTCGCAACCCTGATGTGAAAGCATGCATCCTAATATTATTGTATAAATATGTAAGAAAATCACTCCTTTAGGTCAGTGTTATCAAATATATTATAATATATATATAATATGTCTTATCACCCCTTTAAAGAAGAAGTCAGACTGACATTCACTTAACATCTGAAAATAGGAATGAAGACCAAACAGCAAGGCCTGTTGAAAAACAGGGACCAAAACAATGAGACATGCTACTAAGCATATTGCTTCAGGATTAATGCCTTAAGGAATGGGGTTTGTAAATAACTGATATAAGGTGATGTTCAGTGAATGGAAATTGTCTTCGAATGCTCATTTGACTGAATAAACAGTTCTTAGTTTGAGTCTGTTTGTGTTGAATTAAGCTGTGTCTGCCATGACATACTTAAAAAAACTGGTCTGTGAGAGTAGAAGAGAACTCTTCCCATTAATTACAATTAAAACTTGAAATAAACATACATAATAAACTACAGAGCATGAAAGTGATTATCAAAGTGATTTCTTTTGTTTTGCTTTGTTTTGCTTTCCTTTTTTCTTTTGATTATCAACTATCCAACACTAGACACATTATCCTCATGTTCCTGTTCTTGATTGACTTGAAAACCCAATGTAATCTGTTGTTGGAGCCTGTCTGCCACAGTATTCAACGAATTGTGCATTCAAACGTGCTGCTCAGTTCATTTGTAAAGGGAGGTGATTTGAGTCACAGTTGGCTTGACGACAGATACTTTTTCCTCTGTCCTTTCTCATTAACCTTTGCAATTAGCATGTTTGGTTTTGGTTTGTTCGTATATTTTGCTGTTCTGCATCATTAATTGGATTACTTGAGCTATATCAAGTACTATCGAGTAACAGGATTGGCTGATTGCATAATTGTACAGGGTGACCCAGAAAAATGGGTGACACCCCCTTCAGAAAGTTTAAAAATAATCAAATTAATATTTCATTTGTATAAATATTAATAATAAAAACTGTATTGAATGAAGTGTGCAGATAATAGTTTGGTCATCTTTAAACATTTTAGATTTATTTTTGAAATGTGCAAGGTTTTTCGGTCACCCTTGTAAAAATAGGTGGGTGTACACAGTGTTCCTAGTAAAGTGGACAGTCACTGTATGAATTTTTATGTGTTGGCCTGATGAGCCACATTGAGGAGTAAATTGTCTGAACAATTTCAAACAGGGCGACACTCTTAATAACCCTTAATAACTTAATAATTGTAATGCCTGTTGTTTACCTTTCTAATGGCATTTAACCTCTTCAGTGACCTCTGAACCGTATCCTATTAATTCATTCTAAAATACACCTCACTTTTTTCACCCAAAAACAATGGGGAAAGTATGTTGTTTCCGCAACATTTATAGAAATAGTAAACAATGTGTAGAAACACACTCAAAACTGTAATTGACAAATAATTTTCTGTACTTGAAGCCAGACAAGCGAGAACTGTATGAATGCTTCAAACGTTTAATTAAATTGCTATCAGTTTCAGACATAACGATGTGTTAATAAATACCAGCATCAGCATTTGCATGTATGGACCAATCCATTACATCTCTCACTCACTCTCACTCACCAATTTGATTAACCATTTAATCCTATTAGGGTCACGGGGAGATATCTGATATCTCAAATATCACTGGGCAAAGACTGGCTACACCCTGAACAGCTCGCCAGACAATCACAGGATGACATGGATCTGATTCTACAAATTGCTTAATAGTGAGTGCATCCATTGTAAAGCAGCTCATATCCTCTATAGATGATAATATGTAGAGCAACAGTGTGGAGAGAATAACACACAGGACCACCCACAATTATGAAGGCTTGTCTGTGTACAGTGTCGAGAGAAACTTTGTTAAAGAACCACCACCATGTCCAATCCAAACGGAGTGAAAGCTACATGTCATTGTAAATGAGCAGACAAAAGAGAAGAAACAGAACAATAGTAGACGCAACCACAGCGCTGAACTTTCAAACTTTGAGTTGCACAGCAAAGTGCATAAGCTGTTTGAGGTTTCTATTATAGTTCGTCTGGTTGGCCAGTACCACTGTGTGTGATCATTCTTCATGTAGTGGGAGTAAGCTGTTAGTATTGTGTACACATGGTCTTGGCCCCTTTAAGCTGATGTGGGAGAAGTGCTGTTCCAGCATGTAGGCCAAGCTGCAGGATAAATTCTAAAATGTGTGGTTGCACATGAATGTAGCCATGGGGTTGGGGGTGTTACCATCATTATCCATTCCCTAAAATTACAGAGTAACCTTGTGGTTCCTAGTAAGAAGCATAAAGAGACATTCCTTTAGCCTTTTGCATCCACACACCATTTATCTCCCAGCATTTCAGCATTTAAAATAGTGCAGTCTTTATCTAACTGTTGATTTTGGTGCAGCAGGATGAAGATGAGTACTTCAAAAGGTTCTTTATCAGCAATTTGTTGTAAAAACTGCACTGATAATATTACTTTGGTTTGGATGCTTGGGTTACATATTCATGCAGACAGGAAATTTGAGCATGAACTAAAAAGAAATTGTCATTGAAAAAGGCAATCACACCCTCTGTAACATCTTTGTGGAAATACTGAACACAAATGCGAACAATTGCCCAAAAGAAAGACTTTTAATAACGATGTAAGAAGAGATCAGCTTGCAGAGCAACAACAAAGGGTTTGGTAAGCAAAACGGTCAAGATCAAAATAACCATTCAGACACGGGAAAAACACAACAAGATTTCACAAAGGTAAGATACAGAGTACAGGTTCATATGGAGGTGCAGATGGATCAGGTGGCCAGGAATGACGAGCTTGCCACAGGTGTGTGCAATGATTGAATGATGAGGTGGCAAAGTCCATTGGTTAGTATTCGGGTGAAGGTGCTCGCTGATTGGATGATGGGAGAGGATCAGATGAGGTTGTTACACCCACGTACTGTTCACTCTTAAATCCAAGACAGAGCTGTAGATCCTCGTTTGGGTGAATAAATGTAAGAAGTTTTTTTTAATTAATGAAGTAATCATTTAAAAGATATTTCTAAATACAGTGCAGATAAATACATACATTACTTAATATTGCTGCATTACATTATATTATTGCATGCAAGTGTAATTAAAATTAATTAATAGTAATGTATGTTAAAATCATATATCAGAGCTTCATATTTTTCCAAATGTCATAAAGCCATGAGCTGGATTTTGTTGTCTCATCCGTGCTCACATGCCCATACAGGTGCTAAGTGCACTTGCACTTCGCAGCTTATTCTCTAACTTTACGTATGCATGTTTCTGTAAACTTACACATGCAAACATTTTCGGAGTTCCACTTTTAGGCAGTTCCTAAATATTTATATTAAATATTATAAACATGGAAGAAAATATGATAAAATAGTACACAATAAACATTACAAGGTGTCCACACTTAAGTGGATTTTGATTATTTAAAATTGAAAAAAAAAATGTTGGCTTTAAAAAAAAATTCAATGTATTGTCACATTTGCAGATGTGCACGGCACTCCATTGTTATGTCTGAGATTTTCAGTATTTAAGGTAAAGATCAGGAACAGGTTAAGGAGTAGTTTTTGTTCATTTGAAATGTAGGGTGCACTCTGGACAGCTTGCCAGTCCACTGCAAGGACAACACAGAAAAACAACCATTAAGTCACACATTTAGTAGTAATGTCTTTCCCTCATCTAATATGTGAAAAATCTCTTGTACTACAAATTGTTTCTGTACACCATAGACATACATAGAGAAGCTGCATTTATGCATGACCCAAGAACACAAAGCTCTTGGTATGGGTTTGTCTTTTTTTTTTTTAGTATATTCAATCATTACAAGCATTGACACAGCTCTTTATATGCTATTTATATTTATATTATATGCTTTATATTTATGGGGCTTGCTGATGTCAACCACCTCACATGAGTGAAAACAATGAAAATATGTACATCCAAGTACAATCAAATCAAATTTCAGGATGTTCACATGGTTTTAGTCAGAGTAATTAATGATTAGCTGCCAGGCAATAGTTGATCTCAAAAAGTTGTATGGTTATACCTAATGGAGCATACTGCTCATTCAGTTTCTGAATGGAAACCTTTAACACAACATTCCAGTCCTTTGAAATGAAACATACCCATATACCACTGGTTCAAGGCTCACTTAACACAAAAGGGATACTCAGGATGCTCAGTGGAAGACAATGATCTCATCGTTGGAGCATTTATCTTTCAACAAAAGCAATTTTATGGACAAGTTGTTTAAAATTCAAACTCAAAACTTGTATCCAAGCAGATTTGATTCAGTACTGGATTTGAACAATCAGAATGACTCATACTGTTTGCCTTGCAGTTATTAAGATGACATGTATTACTTTAGGAATTACTAGTGCCATAATAATGAGAAACGTGTTGAATGGCCACCTGTTGATTTAGCGCATACGATCCACCCAACATTGACTCTGTTCAGTCATGCATCATATCAGATGAACTTGGCAGCAGGATGGGAGGGAAAGAGAGTGGGCGGTGTGTCAGCATATAAAGAGCATATTTGTGATTCCATGTGTGCATGTAAGAGAATCATGGCCTACTCATTGCTTCTATGTAAGTGCACACTTAGAAGTCCTTATACATAAGACTGTTGGTTTATATGCACAGCAGTGAGATTTGTTGCCTGGATCTGGTTTGCTATTTAGAAAGTAACCAGCTATGAAGCACCTGTCTATGTATACCGAACTGCAGGAGGCTATGGCTTGCTGAGTTTACGTGACAGCCACGTCAGGCTTGTCAACCCCATCACAGCTGAATACCTCTTGCTTCCTCTTTCAGTTTGCCAAGGAGGGGTTCAACACCCAGTGAATTGGGGGGACAGCTGTATAAAGTGCAGGACTGAGACTGGGGAAAAAACACAATTGGTGTCTGCAGCATAAGGTCAGGAAGACAGTGGAAGGTGCGATATATTAGTTAAAAGTGGATTGAAAAAAAAATTTCGTTTTCAATACATTAGAGATTTTATTAATTAATTGAAAAAATATTCATTAAGAATTAACCATGACCTTCATCAGAAATCCTTCAAGATGCAATATCGGTCAAGTAGCATCAACAGCAACAGTAATTTACCACCATTGCAGAGTATTACATACACATACAGTTACATTTTAGATTTTTATATTTTTGGTTGATTTTTTTACCCCCACTAATTATGAATCTGTTTAGGCAAGGGCCCTCGCCCAGAGTCGGCTGAGGTGGGCGACAGCCTCCCCACAACCCTAATTAGGATTAAGCGGTTCAGAAAATGCATGAATGAATGATTGAATGATAAATGAATGCTTAGCCAGGTCACCAAATGATTTTTAAATGAGAAAAAATAGCACATTTATGATAACTTCCTTTGTAATTTGACAAGTAAATTATGTCTAGAAGTGAAGGCTGCAAATCATCAGCACTTGTTACTTGACAGTTCCTGTATATTACACAGAACTGTGAATCTGTGGCTCATCATTTTCTCAAGGGAGCTGGGAAAGAAGTGTGAGAACAGCTCTGTTTCTCTCATCATGACCTAGCTCCATTCCTAAATGATTCCCCAGGTGACAACAGCTCATTTCTAAATGGTCAGTTGCTCACACACACACACACACACACACACACACACACACACACACACACGTAATGTCCAGGCCCATCACATTTACGTGATTTACAGTAGATAATGTAAAATTGAAATAAGTTATAATGGAGCTACAAAAGATTTCATAAAAATATCAGGCATCAATATGACAGTTATACAGAGTATAAGTTAAAATGGCTGTGACCAGATCATTAAGGATTGTTTATTTCACATTCACAAAAAAACATCTTCATTTTGTCCTTAGAGCACTTAATGTTTTGTATTCAAGTGTACATTCCACTTGTCAAGTAAATATCTTTGGAAATGTATGAAGACTGAAAAGATTTTAAAACACACTGTCTTTTCTGTCTTATTCCTTCTTGGGTGATTCAATGAGTTTCAATGACATTCTGAGTTTCTGTGTGCTGCACTGCAATTATATTTACAAATACATACTGTATTTACAAAGTAACAGTAAAACACCTTATAAACTTAAATACTATTTCAGAGAATTAACTTAAATTAATAAAGAAGCACAATGCTTGCACCCTGACATAAAATCATAAAAATACATCAAAAAGTGATGCAACTAAAAATTGTTTGATATAAGTAATGTATTGTAAATTATGAAACAATAGATGTTTGTGTTGCATCCTATAATATATACTCTCCCCTGTGAATGGACTCATTTATCATTTTGAATTGTTATTATTATTATTATTAGATATACTGTACTAATCCCGCAAGGCATTTAATCAATCCAATTACACATACAGCAATGGGCTGCCACACACTGCAGCACCCAGAGAGAAGTTGCGGTTAGGTGCCTTGCTCAAGGGCACTTCAAGGGAAGGTTGGTTGAAGGGAAGGTGCTGCTCACTCCCCCACCATCACATTTACATTACATTTACAGCATTTGGAAGACACCCTTATTCAGAGTGACTCACTTTTTTTCATATTACTTCAAGGGCCCAACAGTGGCAGCATGGTGATACTGGGGCTTGAACCGCCAACCTTCAGATTAGCAACCCAGAACCTTAACCACTGAGCCACCACTCCCTTCACACATTTTTCCTTTGGTCCCAAAACTTTTGGTTCCAAACCCACTTCTCTAATGAGGCCATGATTTGCAATGTTCCAGGCTCACAGGAAGTTGCATCATAATTTCCTGAGGATAAGAAGACTAGAGGCAGATATAACTATAAGGCGGAAATTTTTTTTTTCAACAATGTTATTGTAACAGTGCTATTCATTAATATGGACAATGCTGCCCAAATTATAAAATGAAAAAAAAAATTACTCATTAAAAATATTTTAAAAACTTCAGCAAATATTTAAAAAGTCCTTACACTCATCCTGCTGTTAGCCTGGGTGCTGGTTATCTACATTTTATAGAAGTTACTAACCCTATCCCTGTCTTTTGTTGTTGGTATTACTTAAATAAGCTCCCAAAGCAAGTAAAGGAACCAAGTCACCTCTCACAATGTTTGTTGTGGGAAGTCGCATTTTATTAAGTAAAAAAATCTTAAGAATTTTCAGTGGAAAACATTCTGTGGTAAAAGACTGTGGGAGCAGGCGAATAAAACACTAAACAGGTGTCCCCTACATAACTAAGTACTGTGGTTCAATTCAGCAGTGATTGTGCAACCAAGCAGTACATGTGACAGCTGTGTCTGGGAGGATCTTTTCCGGGGAAAGTAAAGCTTAAGTCCTCCATGTCTCCATGCCCCAACATGCCTCATCACCACAGATTCTACCTGAAACCAGAGTTATGATTTAGAAGGGTGTGAGACATTGGGAGCAGTTTAGAATGACTTAAGCAATGCAACATTTTTCCTTGTTGCACTGTGCATACTATTTTTCATGACCACACATGTCTATGACTTCACAGCGCAAATAATTTCCTAAAATTATGACTAATCACTAGTGATTGATCTGTTTCTCTTTGTTTGCATTTGAAAAGTCATTTACTAATATACCATGAAGTTTACACTTTATAAACTAAATGTAGCAAGTGTAATCATAAGAATACCTTATGAACACTTATCTTCATGGCATTTAGTGGTGGCCCAGTGGTAGGGTGCTGGCTTACTGATCCGTAGGTCAGGGGTTCAAGCCCCACTATCACCAAGTTTCACTGTGCAGTTAGCTGCACCCCCCAGTGCAGCTAACTGCATTACTTACGCCAGCCATGTCTCTCACTGTCAGGCATGTAAAAGAACCATTGCTTTCATTTGTAAAGAATAGGCTACTGGGTTGCCATCAGTGTGTTTCTGCCCTGCGATGGCCTTTCAAGCTGTCCAGGATGTACTCTGCCCTCGCCCAGAGTCGGCTGAGATGGGCGCCATCCTCCTCGCGACCCTAATTAGGATTAAGCAGTTCAGAAAATGGATGGATGGATAGCATTATTCAGACACCCTTATCCAGAGCCACTTAAATTTTGCTCTGGGTTGAACCCCCAACCTTCTGATCACTCATCATCATCCTTTGGCCTCAAGATGCTGCAGGAAATGTCAGCTTTCACAGTCCTACTGGTAGCTGGTTCAAGCTCCATGGTAAGAGTCGAGAAACTGCCTCGGACTTGGCATGATAGCAGAACCCAGCAAAACACAGAATTTTCATTTATGTGCCATCCGGTCACAGCTCAACGGCCGATCTGATTACTACCCAGAAGCCTTAACCACTGAAAAAGGGTTATTATGTGTCTAGGGTTTAAAATATAGCATCGTTAGTGATTAGTGATGTTGAGTTATGTCAAGCAAATAACACAAAGCTATTTATTAACAAAGTTTTTTTTTTTTTTTTTCTGATAGTATTTATCAAAAAGCACTTCCGGACTACAACCCAAGTTTAAAACCTCTCCATGAGTGGATAAGGAAACTAATAGCCAAACTAATTTTGTTACCAATCCAGGAAAAGCCCCCTGCTTCCTGATTGGTGAGGTTTTAACTAACACTGGTCTTAAGTCATCTTCCATTATAAATTCTTCCAGTGTGTCAAAATCATTAACTGGATCAATTCAATCTTTATTTTCTAATTCATGCATAGAGTCAAATCTAGCATATTTAGTTCGGTTGACATTCAACAGGGAGAGTAAAATGAACATAATCTCATATTTATATAAATATTCTCTGTAGAGCTCAGAAAGAATGCCCTTCTTGACACTCCCAGAAGAGATTGGTTTAGCATTTTGCATCATACTACCACAACGCAGCACAGTGTAATGCTATTTTCTATCTATCTTCTTTCATGTCATACCACAGTCTTGAATCTATCATTATGGTGTAACAATTTGGTAGCCATTCTTCATAGTTATCATCAAAGGGAATAAAATGTATTTATAAACCCAACTTTATACAGTAGAGATGTTTGCAAAGTTAAAGAAATACCAAAATCTTTGGACTTGTTTTATATTTATGTATTTTTATTGCAGTGCTCTCCAATGTGGCTTGTGATTTCAATATCGAGTCATGCTTCCTCTCATACATTCACAGTGTAATCCACTTTCAGGACTGAAGGTTTAAACTCCAGATCACAAAGAAGTGCTGTTATCTGTCAAAATCACAAAGCCTTTTAATTGCTCTCAAAAGTCATTCAATCTTCAAGCTTCTGTTAAACACTGTTGAGCCGGAGCAAGCACAGGCCTGTTCTGGCAAAACAAACCCGAGAAAAACATTAATGTTGTGAAGTATAATGACAAGCAAATTTCTTTGTTCCAGATGTCTGTGGAGTAAGTTTCAGCCTAAGAGCGCCGGATATTATGTAAAGGGAATATCATGTGTATGCATAGCTTAAGAAGGAAGACCCCGCTATTGTAGTTTGGCCTATTCAGGCTTTTCTTCTGGAAAGGGGAGTTTCTGCCATCTGATCCATTACTGAGCACATCCTGTGGATTATTTTGGGTGACAGAGCACAAAAAACTAGAAGCTATTTAATATTCAAGTGAAACACAGGATTGGACAGATGATCTGTAGACATGAAATACTCGGTGAAATGTGTCCAGGAAGCTGATTGGTCAGCTGTAAGAGTAGCACAATCTACAAAGCCTAATACATTTATATTAATGTTCATTCATACATTTTCTGAACCACTCAATCCTAATTAGGGTCACAGGAAGGCTGACGTCTATCTCAGCCGAATCTGGGCATACCCTGGACAGCTCGCCAGGGCAGAAACGTGCAGCCTACTCTTTAGAAAAGTCAGCAACGGTTCTTTTACATGCCTCTCATCATAGGCAGTGAGAGACATGGCTGGCCTTTGATAATCCAGTTAGCTGCACTGGGGAGACAGCAGCGACAATCCGGTGATAGTGGGGCTTGAACCCCCGACCTTGGGATCAGTAAGCCAGCACCCTACCACCAGGCTACCACTGCCCGTTTATACATATACATGTCCGTATACAAATACATATAGTAAAAACTCATTCACAGGGACTTATAAGGTGGAAACTCTACAGAGTCTATGCTTAATAATAGGAGGTAGCATGATGGTGTACACTGTGTGCACAATTATTAGGCAAGTTGTATTTTTGAGGATTAATTGTTATTGTACAACTATACAGTGCTC
>JAQMYF010000003.1:24966279-24995861 GCA_030014195.1 Neosilurus mollespiculum
TAATTGTTGTTGTTGTTGTTGTTGTTGTTGTTGTTGTTGTTGAGAGAGCTTAGCCAGATATTTATATTACTAACACCTCAGATATAAATTACTAAATACATAAAGAAAGAAAGAAAGAATACTGTGGCATCATTTCATATAATTATAATATTTGTTGTAAATATAATTCAAATGTTAATATACTACTTCAGTATATAAATATTTGTAAATATATACAAATATTTTTATACTGAAGTACTATGTGTATGTGCTATATCTCATGCATTATAAAAGAACTATTTAAAAAAAAAACATTAAATCACTAAATGTCATGTATGCAGCATTAAGGCAACAAGATAGAAGAAGTCTTCCATTTGCAAAACTTACATCTAAGAAAAGACAGATTCTGAAGTGGAAAGGGGGGGGTGTCCTCTACAACACCATCTGGCATTTTACTGCAACATACTGCATCATCCACTTTCCACAAGTAACCAATCTGATTGTTTTATGTAAGGAATAAAACATGTCGAGACATTCGGTTATAGCTAAATGAAGGTGGCACCTGACAATCACCCATATGTGGTTCTTCACCAAACTCTTACCCCAGCGTTGGAAGCACACAATTTTATAGAATTTCTTTGCATGTTGTAACATTACAATTTCTCATCATTGGAACAAAGTAGTTGAGCCCAAACATGCAATAGCATGACAATGCCCCTTTGCACAAAGTAAGATGAACTGAATTGAGTTTTATTAAAATTTATGTAGTTCAAGTCCAGTGAATGAACAAAAAGGAACAAAGGTAAGCTCAATGTCATAACTAATTTAGAAAAGGTACAAGACCATGGTGGCTTCGTGGTTAAGGCTCTGGGTCGGTGATCCGAAGGTCGGGGTTACAGTCCCAGTACCACCATGTTGCTACTTGGAAAGGCCCTTAACTGTAAACTGCTCAGTTGTATAAAAGTTATAAATGTAAGTCACTCTGTATAAGGACGTCTGCCAAAAACCGTAAATGTAAATGTAAATGTAAGATGGTAGGATGTGGATCATGGAATAGCAGCACAGTCTCCAGACTTAAACCCCATTGTGCTGGTTGGAGATGAAGGGAACAAAAGGGTGAAAGCAAAGCAATGAACAAGTGCGACACATATGTAAAAACCTCTGCACCAGTGTTGGGAAGAGTTTCCAGAGCAATGTTTTATTTCCATTGTCGACAGAATGCCATTAGGGTGTTCCGCTGTAATATCTGCAAAAGGTGGCCATTGTGATGAGTCAGTAGTTAAGAATAATATGTGATAAACATTCCACGACTTATTTGATTTACATCTAACTGTTTATTTTTTATGCTTTCTGTAGAAACTGAAAAATGGAAACTGCAATTGACTGTTATACTGTGTTCCAAATTATTATGTAAATATGAGTCTGCTTTATCTGAAAAATGTTTTTGTTGATTGTTACTCAATTTTAATTTTTTTCTATTGCAAACACATATTCCCAATATTATTTGGCAGTTTTTGGATTTTTTGTACCATATTTTCCAAAAAAAAAAAAAGAAAAGAAAAACATATTTATTAGAATTTGAGTGTTCCAGATTATTATGCAAGTCAAACCATAAATAAAGAAAATGAAATTTCAAACAAACATGAAACCGAATTTATTTTCATATCACCTAGTATTTCATAAACAATGTCTTTAATAATTACTATAACAAAATATTATACAATATTCAAAAATATTTAAATAATTAAATCATAATTAAATAGTTTAAATCTTGTTGATATATCCATCTGTATTCTGTAAGACTTTAACCAGCCTGGAATCAACAGAGGATGTAAGGTTCTAGATAGTATCAATTTTCTTGCTTGTTCTTAATATTGCTCTCCAGAGGCGGTCCTTAGAGGAATACTGTTGGCCATTGGCATATAACTCCTGTTTTAGAATTGCCCAAATATTCTCTATTGGGTTTAGATCTGGCGAAGCAGGAAGCCAAGTCGTCAGCCAGTTGTCCTTGAAGTTTTTTTTAGCCAGCCACTCTTTTGTGTACTCTGAAGCATGACTTGGTGCATTATCCTGCATGAAAGCAAAGTTCTTCCGGAAACTATCAGGTTTTGACTTGTACCATGGAATAAAGTTTTGCTACAGGAACTTGGTGTAGTTTTCAGAGTTCATTTTTATGCCCTCTTCCACTTTAAAAGGCCAAACTATTTCATCTGGAATGATGGCAGCCCAGGTCATCACTCCTCCACCTCCTTGCTGCCTTCTTAGACATGTTGGAGTTGCATATCCATGGAGCACCCAGCCTCTGTCCCACCCATCATGTCCATCCAAGGTAGCTCGCATCTCAACAGTGAAAAGAAACTTGTCAAAGTTTATCTTCGTATTTTCAGAAGCCCACTGAAACCTCACAACTTGGCACCAACATTCTTCAGAGTGGATCCCCATAGAAAACCTTTTCGGAGAATTTTGAAGGATATGTGTGTCAACAGTGAACAGGTTTCTTTAAAGATAGCCGGTGGAAAGCAATAAGACTCCAAATTTATATAAAAAATTACTTCTGTTGATTTTTATTTTGTAAAGGCGGTTACATTTTGGTATAAAGTGTCCTTTCCATTTAAATATCATTAAAATAACTATACCAATTTTTATGAATATTGATAATGTGACACTTGTTATTGTAATAATAAAATTCCATCGTTATTTGCTTGATAATATAATTTTCTTTATTTTTGGTATGACTTGCCTAATAACCTGGAACACTCAAGTTCTAATAAATAGGATGGATGGATGGATGGATGGATTTATTTATTTGTTTGTTTGTTTGTTTATTTATTTATTTATTTATTTATTTTTGGAAAATATGGTACAAAAAAATCCAAAAACTGCCAAATAATATTGCCAATACAAATTTGCTATAGAAAAAAAATAATAAAATTAATAAACAATCAGTAAAAACATTTTTCAGATAAAGTAAACTCATATTCACATAATCATTTGGAACACACAGTAGACTTATCAATCTAGGTTGTTTTGCTAGGTCATTTTAGTAGATTATTAGCTGTTTTTAAAACATTTAGCACTGCCCCTCTGTGGCTGTTGTTGGCAGCAAGAACCCATTATTTTCCACAATGTACCAGAATTTATCCAAAGAACAGAAAGCACAGATGCAACGATAAACAGAGGTAAAAAAATAAATAAATAAATAAATAAATAATAATAATAATAATAAAAAATCTAGACTAGGAATATAAGCAGTGACAATTAAGTTCGGGGCCCCTGCAGTGAAATCCTGGGTCCAGGATTTCACTGAAGGGGCCCAGAACTAAATTGTCACTGCTTATATTCCTAGTCTAGATTTTTTTAGATAAAAACTAAATTTAGATGTGTACAAGAATACTGTATAATAAATGTTTTTTATACCATTACAATTTAGAGGTGTACAAGAATACTGTATAATAAATGTTTCGCTTTCTGCCGACTCGAACTGCAATTGTAAGTCATCATATTTCTCAAAAATAAAAAAATATGTTTGTGGCAATCTTACCTTAATTTTCTTTTCTGAACATATTATTTAGGGATCACTGTTTAACCAAATTTAAGTTACAGGCAGAAAGAGGCATAGTCATAAAATCTTACCAAATAACAACAATACCTAAAGGGTTATAACACTAAAAAGACTGTAGGTATCAAGGGGTACTGATGAGTCATAAAGGCAGGTTCAGTTGATAATAACTGAGCAGGTGGCACCAGTTTGGGCAGAAGTTTGTGAGAAGGGACAGCTATTGAGACATTCAGAAGGAAACTCCATTAGAGATTATTTTGCCGGCATCAAAATGAGAGTCTAACAGTCTGACACTTTAAGTATAAATTACAGCTACCCGTTCACTAGTGAGTATCTGATGAGGTTTTTCTTCCATTATCAGTTAATTCTGCCTGAATACAAAGGATTTCTAATGAAACCACCCTGGCTCACTGGTATATTATCGCTTATTCACCTGTTCTACATCTTGCTTTGGTTCTGAGTCTGTTTACAATAGACCATGTGACAAGAGAAACGGTCTTGCACGTGGCATACAATTTATAAGAGTAAAAACGTAAAAACGATGGCAATGATTAGTAATATCATGGCACTCGGCGCAGGGGTCACTGACTCTCGTAAACAGGAGTAAGCAAATGGTTTCTGAAAGACATTGTGGTGGATTTCATTTTGTTTCCAGGAGATAGCATTGTACTTCATGTGTATTTAATATGCCTGCTAAGTGAATAGGCACCTTTAAACTGAATCGTTTCAATAACTAACATGAGGCAAAGCCAATAGAGTTGCCAGCTCACAGTTCCAGGGTCCCATGGTTCAACCATATTTCTGAAACACCAGGGAGTTTCACACACAGCAGTCTCTAATGATTTGGAGCAAAAACTCAGGGTCATTGAAACTGGAGAGATGACAATTTTAACAATAAAATGCAATGCATTTCCAATCTTTGACTATCCAGTTTTGGGACACCTGTGAGCTAGTCTGAACATTCTCCTCCGAACTGTCTTACCAACAATTTATTGCGTCCTCTCCTCCATTTCACTGCTCACTTCATGTTCTTCACCCATACCTTTCTATATAAACACTGAAATCCCAATACATACATACTGTATATTCTATTACATTTAATTGTAACAGTGCAATCCAGTAATAAATATCAGTTATTAGGGCACAGTGGTGTAGTGGTTAGCAGGTCCTGGGTTTGAGCACCGGGCTTGGCGAGGGCATTTCTTTGTGGAGTTTGCATGTTCTCCGGGTTTCCTCCGGATACTCTGGTTTCCTCCCAAAGTCTTAAAACATGGACATTAGGGTAACTGGCCGTTCCAAATTGTCACTATGTGTTACTGTGCAGGAGAATGGTTGTTTGTGTGTTGCCCTGCGATGGTGTGACCATCACCCAGGGTCGGCTGAGATAGGCTTCAGCCTCACTGCGACCCTAGTAAGATTAAGTTGTTCGGCAAATGGATGGATGGATATCATGCATTAATTATTCCTTCCCCAAACTCCTAAACTTTCTTTGTGCAGATTTTCCTCAAAACTGAAGTAAGTGCTTTATCGCCACCACCTGGTGAGTTTGTAGGACAGATACACATTTGCAGGACAGATTAACATGATGCTTTTTTGCAGTCAGTTTGTTACATCTCAATTCAACTCGGGCACTAAAATATTTCGGGACATAAATTTACGCTCCACATTCTGAGATATTATTATTGGATGACAATTATTATTCCAGTCCATTTCTACATTGCACCTGTGTTTTATGGATATTACGGATAGGGTACAAGGGATGGTTTAATATACTATTTATTACTTCATTATTTTGATTCAGAATAATTATGCTCCCCAAGATATGTGCATATATGTAAAGAAATAAAATGACAAAAATATTGTGAAGTGAACACTCAGAAAAGTAGATAATGAATGACCATTTAATGATCTGTAGAAGTGTTTCCCAACAATGTTTTTTTTTAATGTCCTCACAGAGGAACAGAAACATACACTCACAACAAAGAAAAAATATACAGACAACCTTTTAAGAGTTGTTTCTTTTGATTTTCTTTTTTTTTTTTTTGATTTGCTTAGAAAAAAATTAAGTGCCTTCATTTCATGAGCCATCAATTTGCAGTTATAATGAAACTGCAACGTGAGACACATGGTTTAATTTCTGCATCGCTTTACTCTTATTTTTGTTCGTTCACACGGTTTTGTTTTACAAAATAACAACCCTGAAAAGGTGAAAATAAAATTACAACATACACAGAACACATGAATATTTACATCTTGGCTCAGGGAGACAGACAACAGAAAAGGCATGTGAGAACATATTTGTACATTTGTTTTACCTTTCTTTCTTTTTCTTTTTTTTTTTAAAAGACAGATTTAATTGTCTTAACAAATAAATTTTGAATACCTCAGTGGCACAGGTCAACATTCAGAGGCATCTCAAATAAGAGCTCAAACATGATGCAAATTGATTAAAAAAATACACTTTACATTTTAAAGTAAAAAGAAGACAACAGGACATAACAGATAGTTGACCACAAATATATGAAATGAGTAAAAGTGAAAGCAAAATTTTAAAAGATCCAGTGACAAGTACAAAGTGTTAAAAAATACAAATTATATATATTTTTTCATTTAAAAAATTTGGCACTGAACCAATTAAAAACAATGCAACTTGAGTGATACTGATGAAATTTTCAATGTCAAGTTCTGTTACAGATTCATAGGGCCTGCTCTAAAAGTATCGAAATATTTATAATATATACAGTACACAGTCCAACTATACTCAAATTACTCCAAGATTCGAATAGAAAGAGAATAATATACATACAATCCCCAACTGAGGCATTAAGTGTAAACGCTACAACTCACAATGACTCTGTCCCTTTGGGAAATAAGAGTGTACACTGAGAGTTGTTTTTAAAAAAATGTCAATGGAATTACTGGCTGGAGATTGGACAGTAGATGCAGTACATACAACAAATTTGTCATACATTGCTTTCCAACATTTCTCAAATAAAATCCACAAAATGCCCTTTCTCTCCAGCTTCATTGTTTTCATTTTCATACACACATGGCTGGTGAAAAAAGCATGTCGAAATAATATGCACCACCTTAATATTCAAATCTGTACAAAGTCTTACATTTTGGATTTACTTTTTTAAATTTCCCTAACATAGTGCAATGATTGATCTGTTCCATCTTCTTAAGACGTTTTAAAAGTAATAAATCACAATCATTATTTCAATGAAATAAAAATCAACTGTTTGTCAGTCCAATGTCTTTTAAAGAGTTTATCTTGGTGTTTAAAAAAATCATAGATACACTTTCAAAACTTTCAAAAAAGCAATGAAAACCATAAAAATGATCAGAAAATTGATCATTACAAAGCTCCATTTACTACTGCGCACACTTGACCTTGAGTTAAATGGATTACGAAATCACATCATGAATAAAGGATGTTGGTGAAAGAACCAAGAAGGATGAGTCGTGATTAAAGACCATGGTGAAGTTCACTGAAGGATCTTCCAGAATGCTGTTTAGCTGGTGTTGGCATAATTCTTACTTAAGGAAACTGGTTCTTTCTGGAATGTCTTACACAGATGCAATTACAATCATGAGATGAGGTGAGATGCTGGAAATGCTTTTCAGGAGGTCTGGAGCGAGTTGAGACAAGTGGCTCTCAGAAAAGTCACAAGGAGGAAATATTTGGACAACATAGGCTGGCTGCAAGGGAGAAGGACAACAAACCTTCCATTAGTAAAGAAATATGAATTAGGATGAGGACAACATTTAAATTAATATTTGATATAGAAAACTGTAATATTATTCATTTTAACAGCACTGTGTATAATTGGGGAACAAATAACAGTGTACATACATATATAGATATATATAAAATTATACACACACATACACACACACACACACACACACACGTACACACACACACACACACACACACACACACACAGACTGCTCTTCAGCTGTCTTTACCTGATTGGAGCCTGGGTTGGGAACATTGATAATCCCTGCAGCTTGTTTGGCCTGCAGGTATGTGATAAAGCATGTCTTGAGAGCATGAGTCTGAATGAGGACATCGTCTTGGTCCATACCACAAGGTAACGCCAATAGGAGGCAGTAATCATCCTCAAGCTAGAAATGAAAGGAGAAAATATTAGCAATCGCAACATTGTAGTGTTTATCATTCTACCCCATTTAACTCCTATTCTAATTACCAAGGACACAGTGCAGGATTTTGTGTGCTGGAAGAAGGAAACTACAATTATAAATAAGCAGGCAGCCCTGATTTTGAACCTTGCTTTAAAATCTTTTCTCACTACACATATTTACAACTATGGCTACACCCTCTAAAGCAGTGATTTTTACTAGTTCACTAGTGTGCCGTGAGAGATGGTCAACTGTGGGAAATTATCCAATTACCATTGGCCTTTGTCGAGTGTCTGTGCTGTAGTGACTGGCAGAGTAATGTAATACTCTTCCATGTCAGAGAGTGGCAGTAGGGAGCTTAATTGCCTTAATTATTCTTAGAGACAATAGAATTAGTGATGTACGGAGCCCCTTAAGGGTCATGGAGGAAAAAAAAGATGAGCATGAGAAAGTTTCGTGACCGCACCAGTTACCTCTCACGGGAGGGAGGGATGGCATACACTCACTTCACTGTCACTCACAGCGATCACCATCCAATCATGGGCGTCTGTGAGCTCATTCGTACGAGGGGGCAGATAGCGCTTTCCCTCCGGGTGTGTTAGGCTGGCCCCAAATACGCATGCGCAACAGTTCAAAAAGAGGCAGGCGGCATCACATGTCACAGAGGGGGCATGTGCTTGCTTACGCCCCTATCTGGTCGGTGGTGGTCGTGTGATTGGGAAGGCAAAAAGTTGATGGGTGGGAATTCTATACGACTAAATTAGAGAGAAAAATCAAAAAAAAAAAAAAAAAGAAAAGATACGGGCAACTTTCATGAGAAAAACCACAGAGGTAAATGAGAGAGAGCTCTCAAAGCTACGCAGTTGCTGAACTTAAAGCTAAATCTAAACAGTCCCACACTGTGGCAGAGACGTTAATACCACCTGCCTGCAAAGCCACTGTGAACGAGATGCTTCGTGTGTGTTCATCTAAACAGGCCCAGGTTTCACCACTGAGTGAGTTTAAGCTATACTGTGATTACACAAACTGTATTAAGCTACAGAGTGTCGTTTTGTAATATTTTTGGTTTGTGGTGTGCCACAAGATTTGTTTAATGTAAAAAATGTGCCGTGGCTCAAAAAAGGTTGAAAAACACTGCTCTAAAGGTATATGTTTACATATTTCAAATGTATCTACAGTTGTTACCTCTGCCAAGGAAGTTATGTTTTCATTGCCATGAATTTGTCTGTTTGTCTGTCTACCTTTTAGCAACTTCCTGTAGACAGATTATGACAGATAAGCCTGAATTTCTTATGATGGGTAGTTGATCAACCAAAATATATTCCTATTAAATTTTGGTAAGAATCCATGCACTGATGTCACAAAAAAGTATCACAAATTGTTATGTATATTCAGGATCAGAAGTTTTATTGCCGGACCAAATTTCAACCTGATCTAATCCAGATTGCACATTTGGTGGCAATTTAAATTTAACATGGGAAATTTTTTTGGAACTGTGGTAGTACACCAGACCAGCAGGGGGTGCTGTGTACTTGATATTCATTGATTGGCGGATGTTTACTCTCTTCAAGTGCTTTTGTTAAAGGAGTAACTCTTACAAAGGTGCTTACAGTCATCCTCCTTGCAACTCCCTCAAGTTGGGAAGCTTCTAAACGCATTCTCTGGGCAATGCGAAGAGGGGGACCTCCTTCAGAAGGAGGCAGTGAACGATGAGCCAGGACATTATTACCAGAAACAAAGTGTAACTGGACTGCAGCACTATCGTTCTTGAGTGCCAAGTGACCTTGCCATACAATAGGATACTTCTGCTCAAAGAGAAAAAGACAGAAAAAACAACAGTCACACATAAATATCTATTTGCTCTTAAGAAATATAACTGATCTTTATGTTCTGAATAATTATTGCTCATATAACAAAGCTACCTTCAACAGATGAACCATGTCAACCGATGGGTGCCCAGCATTGTCTGGTCTTGTACTGAGTGGAGGAAGATGTGAAAGACTCTGAGGTCCCTTTTGTAGAGAGTGAGATAATTCTGATTTGGGTGTAATGGTAGTTGGAGAGGAGTATGACGGAGAGGTGGTCTCGCCCTGGATCCGATGTACATGAGACATATCCACTGAGCCTGAACGCCTCACGTGCGGCATAGTAAGTGTTGTTTCTCTAAGTGTTCTGCCAGATGCACTATGGGCAGCTTTAGATCTGTGTTCACTTTCCTGAGAACTCTGATAAGGAAAAGAATATACACAATTGTTTATTTAAAAAAATGCTTCAGCTGAATTTCTTTACTGAAATTCCAAGTGTATTTTGTGCACCAAACAACTCCGACATCTTTCCTATCTTTTAGTTACACTACGGTTACTCACCTGAGACGGTGCAATGCCATAATTGGACATGTTAATCCCAATTACTGAGGAACCAGGTAACTGGGAATGGAAGCCATGCATTTCTCTATAAAACTCAGGGATGGATCCAGGACTGGTGGGATGTATTCGCTGTACTCCTTGTGCAGAAATGACTGACCCAGGAGTGTGACCAATAACTCTGGTCTCTGAATGAGGAGACTGTGACATTTTCATTTCCAGTGCCTTTGGTGAGTCTCTCAGTGTCAGTGGAGGATTCTTAACAGAGGGCGATTTTGAAGATGCTGAAGATACATGAGAGGGGGATGACAAAGAAGGTGGCTCTGGTGTTTGAACCTTGTGAGTTTCAAGCACACCTGGGTGCTCTGTTAACTTTTGAGCCATAATTACATGCATGTCTCTGTTGTAGTGATCCAAATGCAACCCCCCATGATGCATCCCTTTGTATTCAGGTTGCATAACCATGACATCGGAGTGTAACTGGGCCACAGATGTCCTTCGTGTTCCTTGATTGAAGTGACGCACATCATTTTCATTTGCCCCACTCACCTGACCAGCACTTGCATGTTGCTTTAATATCCTATCTCTCATTATTGCTGGTTGGGGTGTAGCGGAACGTTGTGGAGGACCGGATGTTAGGTTGGAGAGAGAATCTGTACGCATTCCATAGTTAATTCCAGCCAGAGGAGGAGTATTCATTCTGACATTTCCTTGGGACAACTGCCCAATTGTGACAGACTGTGTAGCACTGTGAGGGTGCATAATGACAGACTGCTCAGGGTGATGTACATTTGCCACATAGTTAGGCCCACTTGACCCCAAACCTACTGAGGTACCAGGTGGGCAAACTTTAGAGAATGGTGAGGCCAGTGTCCTCGGAGAGTGTAACTCATGCTTTGGATGACAGCCCGATCTATCATTAGGAGTAATTGGACTTGAAATGTGATTTCCCTGCAAAGGGGAGGGATGAGGACTTAAAACTGGGCTGTGATTGAACGATTGTGATTGTTTAACATCAGCTCTCACCGGAATAGATTCTACAACGGATGCTTTTTTGATATGATGTTGCTGCAACACTGACTGATTGTACCTCAAGACCTGATGACTGGGACTTATGTGTTGGAAAGTTTTCAAAGGAGTACCCTGTGAACCAATGTGAGAAGAGGATTCAGATTTGTCAGAAAGAGGACCTTCCTTTTTTATAGAGGAAATGACAGGCTGTGCATTGTACCCCTGGTTGCTTAATATAGCACCTGTGTGTCCTTGAACTGTGGATGTCTGAGATGCTTTAGGATTAGATGGCTGAGGTTGAAATTGCTCTTGTTTGACATGAGATTTTGAAACAGAGTGCTGAAATTCAATGTCAACTGCACTGGCTGGTGGGATTTGGCTAATTTTAGCAACAATACGCTGAGGGCCCTCTGTCTTTTGCCCTGAATAACTCAGTACCATCACACCCTCTGAGGTGTTTACTCTCAAACCAGGACCTGTACCTGTGTTACTAGGTGTATTATCAGAAGAGTGTCCCTCATCAGAATGTGACAGTCCATGATACCTATTGTTGTCATTCATGCCAAAGCGATACTTGTGCTTAGGCTGTGACAGTCCAGGGCTACGGTTACTCAAAGATATTCGAGGGGTGTTGTCAAAATCAAAAGGCATAGGAATTCGACTAATGACAGAAGTAGCAGTAGAAGAGATAACTGTGTTGCCCAGTTTTTCCTTAAGGATAGTCTGAGGTTCATTGGACTGTGAGGGAGGTTTTTGTGGCGGCACCATTTGAGGTGCAACTGGTGTTACAGGACCGGGTCTCTCCTCATGTACTGAGGATTTAATAACAGGTAAACTCTCATTTTGTGACATCCTGGTGTCCGTTAATGATGTTGTGAGTAGTGTGCTTGGTACAGAACTGCTGTTTAAACCAGATACATATTTAGGCTCCATTAGAATCTTCCTTAAGGTGCTAGAGTTAGCATCAATATCAGATGCTTTTGTGTCAGGGGGGATTGCAGTATTTGCAGTGTGACTGCCTACTACCACAGTTGGCGCTGATGTAACTACACCAACTTTGTGAATAGGATGTAGAACTTTCTCCTCTGTCCTGGTCACCCACTCTGGGGTTGTGTGAGGTACCTTAGCTGAATGGGATGGTGTTACATTTAGGCAGGTTGATGGTGGGGTAAGAGCAGGTGTTACTGGTTCTGATAACTGTTCTGTTGACCTTAAATACGAAGGACTATTGGTTCCAGAATGGAAGGCTGATTCTTGAGGTTCAGGCTGATCTATAGCAGGTTGCTCTGCCTCCTTTGGAGTGTTTAAGGTCACCACTGATGCAACATCATGTTTACATGCAGCAGCCACAGTGACTACAGTAGCGGCTGCAGCTGAAGAGGCTGATTTAGGATTGGCAGTTTGCATGTCTTCAGGAATTGATTCGGGTAGTTTAACCGATGACAATTCAGCTTCCACTACTACATGTGATATCCTGTCGGATTTTTTGTTGGCAGAAACCTTTCGACCTTTGGATTTCCTTGTTGTTTTAAGTCGAGGTCTTCCTCCTTTCTTAGGTACCTCTGATGGTGGAGCTTCAGTAACAACAGTTGGTTGAGTTGCCTTTGAATCTGGAGTCAAACTACTACTTTGCTTAATATCCCTTATATTCTTTAATACCAAGTCTGTCTCTGGTTGCATGACTTCATTTGAAGTGGGCAAGACGAGTGACTCTGATGTTGGGAGGAGTGGTGTGTATGTAGGAGAAGTGTGAAATCCATCTGCATCAGAAGGAATGTTTTCAGCAGTAATTGAATCAATTGCAGCAGCAAGTTCAGTTTCACTTGCAGGATTGGCAGGTTTTTCTACCTCAGTTTGATCGGGCTCTGCTACAACAGGTGTTGATAAAACAGGAGGTTGACAAGATGGTTCCTTGTAGGGTGTTGGTTGTTCGACTGCTAGATTGGAAATATTTTCCACCGCTCTCTCTAATTCCATCTGATGGGCAAGGAATACTGCCTCTGGCTCAGCAGGAGGCTCCACATCAGAAATAACTTCCTTCTCATTCGAGCTGAGATTATCCAGAGCTTTCACGTCTTCTGCAATTGTAGATTTCTCATTAACTGATAATTCTGTTTTCGCTTTCTTTGAAGGATCCTGACAGTGTTGACTGCTCTCATCTCCAGAGTACAGTGCATCTTTAACTGCATCCCCACTAAGATCAATAACAAGGTTTTTAAGATTTACTGACTTATCAATAGGGACTGCTTTGGTATTGCGTGTCAATCTTGGCACCTTGACCTTCACACTTTTTTCAGACATTGTTTTGTCCATCAGATCTGTTTCTGACGTTTTAGCCACTTTTTCCAGGGAGGGCGTCTCATCTTTTTCTTTAGATTGAGACTTCATGCTTTCAGAGGTATCCGTTTCTGGTGTTTTTTCTATTTTAGTTGGTTTTCTGCTCTGTCCAGCTCGAACTATTGCCTGAACCTTTTGAGAGCGAGGAGAACGCCACCCCTCTGTAATTTTGGTAACTTCAGCACCTTTTCCGGACTCTTTTGTATTAGTGTCATGAGCCTCAGTTGTTTTTGTTTGCTCCCCCTTCACTGCAGACACATCATCCACTCGTTTACGTGTTTTTGGTGGACGACCTCTTCTTGTGTTGACTGGTGGAGTCGATACATCCTGCTGTACAGACTCTTTATCAGCACGTTTGCGCATGGAACGTGACGATTCACCAAAATCTTTTCCTTGCTGTTGATGTGTTTCATCCTCATGCGGCGTGGCATAGACAGAACGAACATTACGACGCTGCCGTGTTCTGCCATGGGGCATGCTTTGGTCATTGATCTGCTCCGAATCTGTTGCATATATTGGTGATTTGGAAGAGTTTTTAGAGTCAGATATGATTCTTGTTGCTTCTCCTCTTGGAGACGATGTTCTTTTCAGCTTTTCTCGGTCGATCCGTTCACTCTTTCGTATTGCTGGTTTCTCAATGCTAGCTGCTTGAGATGGCAGCATAGGTAACAATGCGGATGGGTTTGCTTTTGCTTTTTTATTCTTAGTTTGTTTCCGTGCTGGTTGCATCGGTTCAATCTCAGGTTCAGAGACCACTAACTGCATCTCCAGAGATGATTCCACATTCTGTTGAGACTGACAATCAAGATATTCTGTTTTCTCTTCAGCCAGCTCCACCTTAAGAGGCTCTTGTTCATCTTTGGGCTTAACCGGAATAGGAGAGAGGCATCCTGCAGGACCAGACTCTGCCTCTAAATTACTGAAGCATTCACCAGGGCTTGGAGGTCTTACATCAACACTCTGCTCCTCAGCTAAGGCATTCACCTCAAACCCTTTCTGTTCATAAATTTCCTCTTCAGGCTCTTCAGTGTTGTCTAGCTTTGTCAGAGGTGGTGTGCTTACTGCAAGAGCTACTTTAATATCATTCACTGGACTGGATAGCTGATGGGAGACAGTTTGAGTATCTTCAAATTTCTCATTCATAGCAGGTAATGAAGGTGATTCAGTGACAGGACTGACTGGTTTATTCTGGTGGACATATGCTGCCGAGTGCAGAAGGGATTCAGATGATGAAGGGCTTATTGATTTTGAACCATTCACAACATGAGATTCTTTCGGAGATGGAACTTGTTCTTGGTCTGCCGCAGTATTTATCTCAACTGTCTCAGCCTCAGTGGCTTTCTCAGAAGAGTGTGTCTCTTGCTCTTTGTCCTTTTTTTGCTGTAGCTCCAAAAATCGGTTATGAAACAGCACTATGGGCTCCTGCACAAGTTCTGCTCCTACAGTCTCAGCCTTTTCTATAGATACTGTAGCCTTCTCCCTACTGATTCCAATCTCAGGGTCATTGTCTTTGCATTTGAGGTGTCGAAGACGTTTTGAGTCCTGCTCAAAGATAGAGCTGTGCAAGAATCGAGAGGCAAATAGTTCTCCACTCTCTTGTTCTTGTTGCTTTGGGTCTTCTTTTTTGTCATCAAGCTTTCCTTCAGAGTCAGATCGAATTTTCTTTTTCTTCATATACCACGATGGAATGGGTCTTGGAGTGGGTTCAACTTTCTCTTTGTCTGTGCAATTCCGAAAGCTTGTAAACCTTGAGTCGAAGCCGAGGAAAGACCAATTATCTTCCCTTGATGAAGAGAGAGACTTAGCCCTCTCGAGCAAGGCTTTTGTGTCTGGCGTTATTGTTTTATCTAGTGCAAACTCATAGAACTTGTTTTTTTCCAAGGAACCTGACAGCTTGAGGTCCAAATCTTTTCCCTCAGATTCTCTTTTGAGGGAAGTTTCCAGCTTTGGGGACATATGTGTGTAGTCATCATCATCAGAGTCTGACCGAACTTCCCCAGGCTCCAGGTCATGTACAAGGCGCTTTCTGATGCTATCTCGTTTCACAATGGTGCTGGGAAAGCTCATTTCTTTTAGAGTGTCCTGTTTCATTTTACTCTCCCAGCCCACACCCTCATTAGCAATCAGTGATTTCTTAGCCTTGAATAGCTCTATGTCTGTGACACTGTTGTCATTATTGCATTTGAATCCATCCCAGTGTGAACTGATTTCTGGTTTAGGTTTTTCTTTTGCTTTATCGGTATTCAGATGTAATGAGTCAGCAGGCAAATCCTCATCAACTAAGGCAGTGGTAACATTCCCATCAGAATCATCATTTAATTGTCTAGAATCCTGATAATCAGCCTCTTTATTAGTGATGAAATGATAATTAAATGCTTCTGACCTCTTTCGCTTCAGAGGAGGTGAAACATCAGTAATATCCAGAGGGGGTTTACCTGCCACATGACTGTGATGCTCAGACTCTTGTACATCAGTGCTAAGTGTACCTTCAGGTTTATCTGTACTGTCACAGGCGTTTAGCTGCTGCCGGAGACGTCGGCTTTGCTCCATTTGTTTTCTACAGCTTTGTGAGTGGTCAAGGTCAAAGAGTAACCTTTCTTCATTATTCAGTGCATCCATTTGTTGCAGTGCAGAGTGCCGTTTAAGGTCAATTAAGTGCTGCTCCAATTCTACCTTTCTGTTATCAGATACCTTAAGATCGTCGCACTGCTGATCCTTTGCTCCAAAACTATGCATCCTCTGATCAAGATCGCTTACAGGCTCCATTGCTTCCTCTGCCATTTCTCCAAGTTGCAGTTCTGTATTGTGACTAAGATTTTTGCTCATTTCTGAATCTGACCTTTCACTTGTCATACCTAAAGTACCCAGACACTCTTTCTTATCAGCTCTGCTCTCTCGCCTGGGCATCTCAAGTTGAGCAAATTTCTTGTCCTCCTCTAGCACCTTCAAGAAATGACTATTACCCAGCCACTTCTGTCCAAATCGCCCTTCATCCTCCTCCTGTGTCACTCTTCTCAAGCAGTTATCTCTTGTTGTTTCTTCCTCAAAACGCCTCTTTCGAGCAGCTAAGCGATCAGCATCAGAATTGTTTTTTTCATATACAGGCTCTGCTTTAAGGTATTTTCTGCCTTTAATTTTGCCTTCCTTGTCCACAACCTCCACTTGGCTAGCCACACACTTATCCTTTGGTATCTTTCCATGTTTAAGAGCCTCTCTGCTTTGAATTTCTATACGATGCAACAAGGTCTTGTGATCAGTTAAAGGTGATGGTGTTGGAGAACTGACGTGATCACTAGCGGCCTTTATTTTTTGCTTCTCAACAACGGCATGGTCAATAAATTTTCCTTCCTTTTCTTTGACACGTGTTAAATGAACAACACAAGGTGGAAGATCTAGTCTTCCTTTTCCAGATTCTTTTTCTTTGGCCAGTGTTTTGCCAGAATTACGCTGAACTGTATCAGGGCTAGCCTCCCTGTCAGGTTCGAGGTCCGTCTCAGATGATGGAACACTAGGAGATGAAAGTTTTAACTTTCTTAATTTGTGTTTTTCAGTTCTTTCCTTTTCTCTTTTGTCCTTACGTCCGACGCGCCTTTCTTTTTCTCCCCCATTTCCACGATCTGCTTCAAAAAGTGGCCTATCCTTTTCAAGTTTCTCACTTTTACTGTACCAGTCCAAACGAATTCTGTCTGGCTTTTCAAAGCGTGGTGGAGACACTGAGCTGCAACTGCCACTTCTCTCAGATGAACGACTATAAATAAGATGTTCAGAGTCATTAACCAGGCGTTCAGATAGAACAGGGGAAGCACTGGGGCTCGAAGGACGACGTGGATGAGATGGGCTTTGGTTGTGTTCAGCCGTCCTTCGACTGTGATCTCGTTCTCTTTCTGATTCAAATCGTTCTCTGTCTCTATTGCGTTCTCGCTGCATGTAGCTGTATTTTCTTATGTCTTGTTCATAAGGGTCTCTGTAGTCCCTGAATTCACATGGTTCATCATAATATCTTGAGTCATAGTAGTCTGTTGTGTAGGGATCCCATTCTGTGTAAAACTCTCGACTTCTGGCAGAATATTTGCGACGCAGCTCTTCTGCGTAGGTTCCAGGAGTTCTTACGTTTTCATAACATGCCCTTTCGGTGGAGAACTCATGATAGAGTGGTCTCCGTTCATCACTGCAAAAGGGAGAAAATGGGTACGGTTAATTTTTTATTTTCGGATAAAAATGCCATAAAAAATGTAAATATTAAGTAATATACTAACCGACGGTCAGAAAGGATATCATAAAAATCTCTGATGTCCTGTCCTGATGCTTGCATTGAACGGTAGAAAGCCATCTGACTCTCATGGTTGGCAAAGTCGACCTAAAAAATATAGACAATTGATTAAAAAAATAAACTATCAAATTAAATTAAAGTAAATTGTATATACACATAATAGGCAACTTTGTTCACCTTAATTTTGTTACCCCCAATCTTCCAGCCCTTGGTTTCCTTTACTGCAGCCTGTGCACATTCAATATTGTTATAAAGGACAAGGGCCATTCCCTTTAGTCTGTCAAACACAACCTGTTGAAACCAGAAAAGTAAGAATGAGAAATGGGAAAACCTAAGAACAAAAAACTGAGATTATTGTTAAAAAGAATGAGTACCTTTACAATATGTCCGTAACGGCAAAAATGTCTTGTAAGATACTGTTCCGTAATGTTGGAAGCCAAGCCATCCAGCCATACACATGTGGTAGGCATACTTTTACCAAATCCTAACTGTAAAACAAGCACAAAGATTAGGCATACGTTCATATTTTCTCAGGGTCAAGTGGTAACCTGGCAGCACAGTTGCAAAATAGTGGTTGGATTAAGAATGCTGCTGTAGTATCTAATCATTTCCAAATTTACACTAAAAGCAGCAAAAAGTTCATTGGCAGGCACATGAAATTTAAAAAAAAAATTAAAAAAATTATACCCAATCAGATCAGTGAATTAAACTTGGCCAACACAACAATAGAGTTCATACAGATATTTCTGGGATTCATGTTTTAATAAAACTTTACAACAAAGTCCACATTTTAAATCTCACCTTTAATCTATTGCTCCCAAGGTACTCGCCATCCATTTTCTTTATTGCTTTACAGACACTAGCAATGTCACAGTATTGCAGAAAGGCATACTGTGGGGCACCATTTACCTTCTTTATATCAATATCCTAAAGAGAATGGATGTGGTTAACATTTCATGTAATCATTAGCATTTCAATTAAAAAAATAGATTGATTGTTAGACTACTGTGAGACCAAAACACAATACTGAGCACATTCAGCAAAAGAAAATGTTCCTACTACTTTACAACTTACAACAATGTCCCCGAAACGCTGAAATATGTTATGCAGGTCATGGTAACTGGTGGTCTTCTCTAAATTTCCAATGAACAGTGTTCGCGTCGCTTTGGGATGAAATTCGTCTATCCGTTCATCAAGTGGCCGGAACTCGTTCTCACTTTCGGTCTCTACATGTCAAAAACATGGACATTAGCACAAATCCTGCAATCGATTAGTATACAATACTCAGGAATGGAGTGATCTGATTGGTTCTTTATCTCAGGATGAATTCAAATTAACAACATACTCATGTCCATAACAATTATTACTAGATTTTTATCAATTATGTTTATAAATTTTACCCATGACACTAAGGCAGGTCGGGTGAGCTCCACATTTTGAGCTGATGGCAAATGTATGAACAGTTTCACTCTATTCATTCAGAAACAAAAAGAAACACTGCTCCATAATTGTGTTATAGTATGACTATAGGAGGTAAATAAAAAAAGAGTAAAGTCATTTATGCTTTTTACACCTAAGCCTACTGACTCATCAAGCCCGAGCTCATCCGGGTTTCTGCAGCATGAAGCAACTAGGTGTTCGTCACCCCCCTGGATGGGACGCTAGTTACCTTCCCAGTTTTACTGTTACCCATCTATACTACTGGATATACAGAGGCACACTTGTGGTAGAGACCTTGCACAGGGGTCTGTGGTGACCGCACAATCCTGACAGGAATTCAAACTTACAACCTCTCAATCATGAGCTAGGCACCCTAACCACTACACCACTACCTACATCACCCCACTACACCACCACTACACCATATACTAGAGCACATGTGTTAAACTCAATGGCCGCGGGCCAAATCCGGCCTGCCAATTCATTTTATGTATCCGCCTGGAGGTTTCAAAGAATTATCGTACATTCTTTGCATCAGCCATTACCATGAAACGTAATTCATCATCCATCCACTAGATGGCCGGTCCAATAGATGAAAGGTAAGTGAATAAAGAAAAAAAGGTACAAATGTATAAACTTATCAATTTGTCATGCAGAATAGAATTTTAATAGATATTCAGTGATTATTCGGCCCTCTATGACCTAAAAATTTAGTGATGTGGCCCTCAGTGAAAAGAAGTTTGACCCCCCTGTACTGTAGGAAACACGAGAAAAAAAAACTAAATTAGATTTTATGGTTTATTTTTCCATTTCAAAGCATGAAGTAATTGCACTGCATGCTCCAAGTCACTGTGAGTAAGCTTTAAGCATTATCCCAAAATAGCGAACCAATCAGATTGTGCCATTCCTGTGTAGAATATACTAATCTCTAATGTAGGGAAATTCACGCTGTGCACTTCATGTGCAGGGAGCTCCACTATGATAAAATTGTATTTATGATGTAAAATTATTTTAAGACTAATATGATGGTGAGTGGAAAAATATTTCATTGAATTTGTTTATATATTATAAGCCAATTTACAAAATTAAATTTAGAAAGCAGCGGGTATGAAATCGTTTTTCAAGGCACTGCAGTTTAGTTGTACAAATATTATATTTACAGTGAGTAAAAGCTCTTTTTTTATATTTAAGAGATTCACTTAAGACAAAATATTTTTTGTCAGTATACTTTGGCTGCAGCATTCTACAATAAAAGTTACCTTTATAAATAGTAACTCACCAGGGCCTGTCCAAGCAGTAACATCGATTTGCATCCCAAAAAAGAGCTTCCCCTTTGATGTAACGAGAGCTTTCTCCTGGTCCTCTTGCTGACGAAAAAAGACAAGTCCATATCTTTCTTCAGAGGCACCGTGAATCTGAACTGATGTCACTTTTCCATGCTTCTTAAATTCGTGGAAAAGACCATCTTTTAGACTTGTATCTGAAATTTGACCAAAAATGTCATGAATTGTCACAAACATGATCACCATCAGTATCATAATCATAGAATAATATCATATGGTTTACCTGTTGAACGCACAGGGAGGTTCTGCACCTTGATGCCGAAACTCTTGCGGGGTTCATCTTTATCCAGTGAAGGCAGGGGTTGAGAGGAAGGGGCTGGTACAGCGGCCGATTGAACGGATCGAGCTGGAGACTCGTCACTGGAGCTGCTACTGGATTCACTATTTGTAAAACACACAAACCTTGTAAGTATTCACTGAACACATTCAAGTTTTAAGCTTCTATCAACCTTGTTTTTAATTAGTTTTTTTATAATGCAACACAAACAAATCCATAAGAACAGTTAGCACAACATAAACATATAGCAGTTGCAATCATTCTGTAATCCTTCTCACTTTTAATCATTCATTTTTTATTTAATAATCTTCTTCAATCTTGTTATCCTGGTTACGGTCATGGCGGTTGCCATGTGCCAGTATGGCTTGTTAAGTATCATGTACATATTAAATTCATGCTTTTTTCATACCTAATGAAATACTGTCCATTCCCTGTTTGTTTTCCTTTTCCAAACCTATTTGTAGCCCTGGTTCAGGTAAAAGTAACTAAAGGTGCGTTCACATCACACCGACCATGATCCCGATTTGCCCCGATCATATTCCAATGTTTATATTTCTATGATTGGAGGAAATCTGAGAACACTGGCACACACCGGAAAACATCAGAGAAGATTATATAATTTCAGGGAAAACTTCGGGGAAGAGTGACAAATTAGGTAGGTTTTTTTTGGGAAACTTAGGAAAAATCGGAGTAACATCAGTACACATCAATATACATCAGTGAATATCAGTACACAACAGTACACAACAGTACTGATCGGGGATTGGTGTCATATTGGGAGAACATCTGTACAAATTGGAGTGACATCAGTATAGATTGGAGTAACATCGGAGGAAACATCGGAACAACACTTTGAAATATGACTGGCTCAAATAAGGATCACCTTAACGCCTTATTTTTAGTTACAATCTAAACAAATAATCTATATCTTTCAGAATGAACATAAAAATATTATTCGACTAGGAACATTTTATTTCGGTATGTATGTAAAGGCTATTCACAGATTCTTTGAAGCCATTACTGTTTTCCCAAACATTCTGAAGCAAACGAAGCACTGTCTCGGTGTTAATAATTAACAGAGAACAGCCTTTCCTGCATATCGACTATCCACACAGAGTTTTTTTGTCATCTCTGTTACATCTCTGCACTGCCATCCAACACTCTCTCTCGTTTTCACACACACACACCCACACTCACATACACACACACACACACACACACACACACACCCATACATCCACACAGATACACAGCCGGAAGCAATGCTGACGGAGGCTGGGCTGTGGGAGTGGGCAGTGATCCAGCATTAGCAAGAAATTTCCAGTTCTAGCTGGATCTCATGGGGGTAAGGGGGACTTCACACCCACACGGCACAAGTGGGCAGCAAAGAAAATACCCCAGTCACTTTATAGTCTTGCATCTTACAGTTCTATTACACCTGACAGTCGTTCTTCCGATACAGAACAGCGAATGCATATACACCAGTCAGCCACAACATTAAAACCACCTGCCTAATATTGTGCAAGTCCCCCTTGTGCCATAAAATTGCTCTGACCCGGCAAGGCAAGACCACTGAAGGTCAACATGGATCGGATTTGCTCGGAACAGATGCTCCATCAGATTGAGAAGTCAACAGACTGAACTTGCTAATTTCACCATCTTCCATTGCTCCATGATGCAGTTCCACTGCAGACACTTCCATTGGTGGAAAGAAGTCACCATTGACACTCTGACTAGAGAATGTGTTGGGCTACACAGCCCAATACACAGCAAGCCGTGATGAACTGTGTTCTGACTCCTTTCTGTCCTAAACCGCATCTGTGGCTCATCTGTGGGATCGAATCAAATGAGCTAGCTTTCACACATCAACAGCCTTTTTTTATACCTATGAAAGACATTACGTGCAATGAAAAAGAAAATAAATAAAAAACGTCGTGCAATTAGCTAACTATTGCTAACTAAACCTATTGGCTAACATGTCTGGTTGCATGAAAAATAATTATTGGCATTTAAGCAGCTACACAGTTATAAAGGTAAAGGTACCAGAACTCAGAAAAAGAAACCCAATTGGACACCAGCTGGTACTATCTGCACTATTGATGTGCGAAAGCCTTGAAAACCATGTGTGATGGAACAAAAAATCTTGTACATCAATGCAGCATTCTCACTCATTAAGAGAACACCAACGACTGCAAAAAAAAAAAAGAAGAAGAAAGGAAAAAAAGGTGCCCACTGCAATAGCAGTCAAGGGCAGAGATTACAGCCTACAAAAGAACAAAAGTGAAACAGCTAGCTAATCATCGCTTGATTGATTTTATCTACAGTTTGACAAAAATATTTATGATGTTTTCATTTATTTTCACACATAAAACAACTTTTTTGAATTTTGGCACTGCTTTGATTAATTCGTATTTTTGGGAGATGTTAGTACATCCCTCACAAGCGCCACAACAATGATTATTCCCCTAAGACAGAGGTATCTTTAGAGGTACCACAAAAAGCAACCTAACAGCAGCTACATTGATAGAAATCCCCCTTTTACATCTTTATCTGCGTGTATTATCAAATAATTTCAGTAAGAACTCTTGTCTCAATGCACAGGTTTCTGAAGTTCTATCACTGATAGTGACTGATAGTCCATTCACATTACCGATGACGTACGAACAAGATTGAAGCTGAATGAACACAGTGAAACATATGAAGATGTTATCAGTTTCTGACATTTCAGAAGAAATATCCAATTTCATACACTTTGAATGAATGTGAATGTGAAGTACCTAAACAACAAACTAAGGATCGAGTCAAACCAGTTTGAGCCAGTGTATGTAACCAAAGCCGATGAGGATGATGGCGGTAGCGGCAATGATGATGGCCAGAGCCATGAACCTGAGTCTTCACAGAGTCTTGTTACGACGCGCAACAAGCGAATGATTGGTAACAAGCAGAGTTTTGTGACAAACTTTTGTTAACTGCAAATTACTATGTCTGATGAATGATCAGACGGTAAAAGTTATTCCAAAACGAATACAAAAGCTGACAGTGACGGGCTGGTTGGTGACAGGTCAAGTTTAAATTAGCCCTTTGCACTACTGGTGGGGCAAGCAAGGGCTATCTCAAAGCTACAGGAGCCTTTTGTCTTGGGGCTTTAAACCGTAAGCAAAAAAATGTTTTTGTTTTAATTATCGAGCCTTTAGCTCAGCTTTTACCACAAAAACAAGTCTATATTAACCGCAGCATGATAGCATTATGGTCTAAAACGTGCATTCTACCTAAAACGGAGGTAATCGCCTATTTCTTGCAAATAAACTGAAAAAAAAATAGATTTTTAAATTTTATTTTATTTTATTATATATATATATATTTTTTTTGTTACATATTTTCTGTTCTTTTCTTACATTAACCCAACAGTTAAAGATAGGTCTTGCTACAAGAATTTAGCTTTTGACAAACATTCAGCTAAATAATTTTCACTGTTCAGTTAGAACAATAAATGAATGTCTAAACAAGAGATCTATACGGACCTTGGCGCCCACAATCCAGCAGCCATATAGCACAGAGGTCAAACTTTTTATTAATGATCACTTGTTTTTCCAAATATTAAAAAAAAGTAATAGGATTTGGAAAACCTCACTGTTGATGCATTTGACAAAGATTCTTTATATTTCTAGTCTGTTTGCGTGTTGTTATAGAGAATATTTATTCACTGCTTTGGTGTATGAAGCTGTATTTATCGGTAGGTGTCCTAAATACTCAGATAGAGAGGGGCAACAGAAACATTCACTTGACTTAATCGGATAAAAATGTCAAAGTGCACAAATAAACTATATGGGGAACATGTTTGCAAAATATCATAAAATTCCATTTGGTGGTCTTCTTGGAATAAGTGCCACAAGAAAACTCAACATAGTCCTGGGTGGCCATATTGAAAATGCAAATGAGATTTTATAAAAATACCCATGTGAACTAGACTATTTGGGCAATTTGTATGCAAAATATCACCAAGCTTGGTTAGGTAGTATTCTCTAAATAGCTGCTACAAGAAAAATCGTCATGGCCACCTGGCGGCCATATTAAATATGAGATTTAAAATTTTTTAAAATAAAATACCAAACTAGACCATATGGGGAACCTATATAGAAAATATAATGAAGTTCCATTCAGTCTTTATGTTGGATTAGCTGCTACAATCAATCAATCAATCAATCAATCAATCAATCAATCAATCAATCAATCAATCAATAAATAAATAAATAAATAAGAGGGGGGGGGGGTTGTTTTTTAATTCATTAATTAATTCATTCTCTAAGCCGCTTAGTCCTAATTAGAGTCGTGGGGAGGCTGGCACTTATCTCAGCCGACTCTAGACGAAGGCGGGGTATACCCTGAACAGCTCACCAGACCATGGCAGGGCCTAAAAAAATGCTTAAAAAGGATATGCGATGTGAGTTATGGAGTAGTCACACTATGCCAGATAGCATAAACCGAGCAAAATTTTCAATCCGTTCATTTCCACATGCATTTCTTGTCAGTTTCTTGTCAGGCAAAGTCTGTTCATCCTGGCAAAAAGTTGGGTGTATGCACAAAAAGTTACAGACACAGAAAGAACAGACTCTACTGGGTGAAGGCGCCCGCTGATTGTACAATTGTTGTGCACTTTGTTCAGAACTCGTGCATTCCCCATCCTGTACATGTCAGTTTACTGTTGATGTCCGGTCCGACTCACGGCTGGATTACTACCTGACATGCAACGAGGTAACCAGAGGCATGCTGGACATAGACCGCATGTTCAGCAAACAATTACTGACAAGGAATAATGAACGTGCAACAAGGGTCTACAGGACAAAACAGGCATCTTCAGAATAAGCCTAGCATAACCAGCATACATGTAACGAGTCTTCACCGGGTCTGAAATGGTCAGCAACGTACATCCTCTGGGGTATCGTGAGAGTCTAGCAATGGAGGAGACTTTCACCACCGGATAAATTTCTTTCGCAAAATTTCTATCTGAGTAGGCTGCATTGACGTCAGTGTGTTTCTACCCTGCAATGGCCTGGCGAGCTGTCCAGGGTGTACTCTGCCCTCACCCAGAGTTGGCTGAGATGGTTGCCAGCCTCCTCGTGATTCTAATTAGGATTAAGCGGTTCAGAAAATGAATGAATGAGTTTCTATCTGTTGGACATCCATTAACACTATCCAGCAAGGTATGACTGCTAGCCAGCAAATCCACCTGATAATCTTTCACCACGTTTCTATCCTTTGGCCGTCCGTTTACACAATCCGGCAAGGTGTGACTACTCCCTTAGGGGTACTCTCAGCTACTTCTTATTTATCTCAGACTTAGGGCACAAGTACACTTCAGCAGGCATGGTCCGTGCACCAAATCTTCTGCCTGCATGAACTGTGCGCTTTGGCTCTGCATGTATGAAATGCACAGGAGCATACAGGAATGCACAGTCCAGTATTAATTCAAGTGCAAAATAGAGAAAAATAACTTATTTCTCTGTCCTGTTCTTCCCACACCAACATTAAACTCTTCTCTCAAGTTGCAAACTGCCATGCATGAGGTGTTATTATTCTTATCTTCTTCAAGGATTGTTGTACTTATTCTCAGACAATGCTCTATGGCAAGAAAGTCATAACGAACATGTGTTCAAAGACACATTCAGAAGAAAATCGAGTACTTTGGAGACACCTAAGGTGAATGTTCACATCCGAATTATGCAAAGTATATTCAAATGAAGTATGAGCAGACCCCCCAGATGCTAATTTTAGCACAAAAAGGAGCTTTGTGAATTACTCGTTGTCAAAATATTAGGAGTCCCAAAGGAAGGTACGACATGCCCATAATTTTTAGGGGTTTCTTTTAAATTGGTAAGTTATAAGCTACTTTTAGTATTAAGATGCTTTGTGAATACAGGCCCTTAGTATATGGACTCAAGAAGTAACTAAAATTATTCAGGCACCTCAAGAAAGTTCACTGAATAAAAAACACTGAGAGAAAATTTGCAAAAAAGCTATATTTAATCTAGAAAAATGAAAACTAACTGTGACAGAAAAACGTGGATTAACGTGGATTCTAGGAGCACTTTAAGAGTACGAGTATGCACAGATGCTGAAAAAGCAGAGTGACATCTAACTGTCAATGGGTAAAGAAATAAATACAAATATGAATACAAATGAATAAACATCTACAACAACAACAACAAATTAAAAATGTTTAATTTATTATGTTGTAGTTAAAATATGTTCAAAGGTCAATTTCATGTCAATTTTTTACATTTTTTAAATAAATATACAAATAAAAATAATGTGGTAATTGGGGCCATAAGTACTTCTCAGATGATCAAGCTTTTTATTTATTATTATTATTATTTAAATTTGATATACCATATTGATTTCACAAGAAAAATTTGCCTCTGCATGTAACCCATCCAAAGTGAGCACACACATAAGCAGTGAGCACAAACACTCGGAGCAGTGGGCTGCCACACTGCTGCGCCCAGAGATGCGCAGACACAACCCAACCCCCCCACCACCACCCCCCAATGCCACCACTGCTGCCACCGCCACATATTTTGTTGCCGTGATCTTTAAAGCCATTGGAATTCCATTTGAAATGGCATGTTTCCCCACCCACCAAACATCCATGACTCAAATGGACAATCAAAACAGTTGTGGGCAATATTACATTTCTTACTCCTAACCATGTGTAATCTCAAACCAAGCTCCTGGATTGACCAAGAGATACTTGGGTTTCCTGAACAAGGCTAAAAGTACAACTATAGGTTTCATTAAGACAAAATGTGTCATGCAAAAAAATCCAGGAACGTATAATTACTCAATTCTTGAAGCAAACAGTGTTGAATTTTAATGAATAAACCTACAGTCAACTCTATAAGTTTTGAGTCAGTGTCACAATTTTTGTAATTTTATCTTGGTACACCATTACAATGGATTAGAAATGAAGCAGTAAAGGTGTGACTGAAGTATTGACTTTCAGCTGTAATATAAGGAGCTTAACAAAAATATTTCATTAACCTTTAAAAATTATAGCCATTTTTATACAGAGTCCCACATTATCAAAGGCTCAAAGTAATTGAACCGTTGACTGATAAGCAGTTTCATGGCATATGGTTATGCCCTCCTTCTTCATTATTTCATGACAAATTAATAGCATTTGGCAGCTGGAAATCTTAACATACGTTCCACAGACATGTCAGTGCAAGAAAAGGAGGTCATCATTAAGCTCAACAAATGCCTATCATAGAGAAAAATTTGGAATGGCCAAATCAACAATTAATGCATTCTTAAAAAAGGATGAATACACTGGCAAGCTCAGCAACACCAAAAGACCTGGAAAACCATGGAACACAACTAAATTGGATGATTATATAATACTTTCCTTGGTAAAGAAGAAAACCCATTCCCAATTTTTGTCACGTCAGGAACACTCTCAAGAAGGCAGACCTAGGGTTGTTACAAAGGCTACAATCAAGAGAAACCTTCATGAATGTAAATACAAAGGGTATGCCTTAAGATGCAAACCATTGGTAAGAAAGAGTCAAGAACAGAAAGGTCAGGCTAGACGTTGGTAGAAATCCTGCCCAAAAATGGAACATCATTCTCTGGACAGATCAAACCAAGATCAACTTGAGAAGAGACAAGTATGTCAAACATGGTGGACATGGGCATGTATGGCTGCCAGTGGAACCGGGCCACCGGTGTTTATTGATAACGTGCCTGCTGACAGAAGAAACACACTGAATTCTAAAGTGTACAGAGCTATATGTTCTCCTCAGATTCAATCCAATGCTGTAAAACAGATAGGAAGGCACTTCATAGTACTAATAGATAATTACCCAAAGCATACAGCAAAAGCAACCCAAGAGCTTCTGAAGGCAAGGAAATAGAATGTTCTTAAATGGTAGAGTCAGTTAACTCATCTCAGTGTGCTTTTCTTTTAGTGAAGGCAAAACTGAAGGCCCACAAACAAGAAACAAAAAAACAACGGAAGCTGGTTACAGTGACGGCTTGGCAAAGCATCTCAAGGGAGGAAACTCAGCATTTAGTGATGCACATGGATTCGAGACTTCAGGCAATCACTGACTCCAAAGGATTTGCATCCAAGAACTAATATTTATAACTATAGTTATAATCATAGCTTGTTCCATTACTTTTGATCCTGTAAAAATGGGGGAACTCTGTGTAAAAATAATTCATAAAAGGTTAACGCAAGGCTTTTGTTAAACCCCTTAAATTAAAGCAAAAACTGACACTTAAATAAATTCTTGACTGCTTCATTTCAAATCCATTACAAAAACTGCGAAACTGTCCAAGTGAAAGAGGTCTTTGATCTCATTGGGTTAAGTTACCTGGTTATATTAAAAAAAAAAAAAATTGAGCAGCTACTAATTTTTAAGAGCAGAACAACAGCACTGCTGTCACTTACATGTACAAAAAAGAGACTTGCTTGCTTACTAACTATAGTTTTCCCAAAACCACAGGGCTAAAAGAAATCCTGAAGATATACTGACATTATTAATAGCTTATCAACCAATTGCAATTGCAATAAATTGACAGCCAGCCCAAGTTGTACCCCGCCTATCGCACAAAGTCAACTGAGATTGGCTTCAACTCCCTGCGAGCCTGACGGATAAGCAGTATAGATAATGGATGGGTGAATGGATAACCTAAGTCATCAATCACTGTCGCTGTAAACTAGTTATGAAATACAGATGGTCAAAGGTACACTACTTAAGATTTTCACATTTTATTTTAATGAGGCAGTGGTGGCCTGGTGGTAAGGTGCTGGATTACTGATCCCAAGGTTGGGGGTTCAAGCCCCACTATCAACAGG
>JAQMYF010000003.1:25007415-25038056 GCA_030014195.1 Neosilurus mollespiculum
AGCTCTACTTCGACGTATCGAGCACTGTTCTACGGAAAATCGACTCAAGATCTTATATATATATATATATATATATCCGAAGCATATGTGTTACTGCAGCCCCTTACTGCATAGTGGAGACAAAATAGACAAACATTGATACTGCTATACTACAACTACTATACTTCTTTCCCAAATGCTGTCAATGCAAGTGACGCAGAACATGATCCAAAACAGTCTTGCGTAATTTGCTACCTTACACAGACTTAAGTTTCCATCTAAACTTAATAGAAACTTTCCAGGATCACTTAAAATAATATTGATCCCATCTGTATCTCCCAACAGGCATGGCCTGATCCCAAAGGAGAGAAACACTCTTTTTAAACACCTTATGCAACCTTTGATGCTATTAGAAGTGTGAGGATATCAGAGATTCTTATAAACCTACCACCTGTCAAGACACAAAGCCTAGTATTTAACCTCGCAGCTGCACATCACAGATCTTCGCTGTACAATCACCTGTTTATGGTTATTAAGATATAGGTTGGCGGCACAGTGGCGTAGTGATTAGCACGTCTGCCTCGCAGCAAGAAGGTCTTCGAGTCCCATGTCCGGCTTGCATGTTTCTGTGTCGACTTAGGAAGTTCTCCTGACGTTCCCTCCCACAGTCCAAAGACATGCACGTTAGGCTAACTGGCTGTTCCACACTGCCTCTAGGTGTGAGTGTGAATGCTTGTGTGTGTATGTGTGCTGTGGTCTGGTACGCTGTTCAGGGTGTACCCCACCTTCAACCAGCGTCGGCTGAGATAGGTTCCAGTCTCCCTGCAGCCCTAACAGCAGGAATAAATTCGGTAAACGGGGGAGTGATGACTAAGACGACACAGGTTTCCATCCCTGGTCCTGAAGCAGCACCTGTTTGGAAAAACATTCGAATGTACAGTACAGGAATCGGAGGCACTACAGGGGCCAGTCTGGAAACCTGAGCATTGAGCAACTTGGCTGTACATTAGAAGGCAGTGCATGCTCGACTGGGTCCTGTGGTCAGGTAAATGAGTGATAAAACGGTGCTTATCTGAACATTACTATAGTAGTTAATAATGTGCAGGGAAAACTCTTGTGCACTGATGATGACTGCAATACAATCCAGCCCTGTCTGCACCAAGTTAATGTATAGTCCTCCTTTAGCAGACTAACAACTGTTGTACTATTAACCACCAAGAATAACTTTGTTATTACTAATTGTTATTACTACTTAACCTGCCTGTCTGTCTGTCTGTCTGTCTGTCTCCATGCTGCCACAGCTGAGCTGAACTAGCATAGCATGCTAAACATGCATCTTACTATTGCTGCACGCATTGCTTGATTTGACACGTGAGCTGGGAGGCAAAGCACACCAAACATTAGAAAGCTAACAAAACCACTGCACATGCATGCTCTCTCTCTCTCTCTCTCTCTCTCTCTCTCTCTCACACACACACACACACACACACACTTCTGTGATTATAAAAATCGTAGAGAGAAAGAAAGAGAGACAGTGTGTGTGTGTTTGTAGCCAGTGTTATTGGTGTCTATTCATTTAGACATGGCGATTTGCTACTGCTGCTGACATTTTTGCTTGCTCAAGGTGCTAATGAGCTAGCTACCAGACGTGTGTGCTACTTAGTATCAACCTGGCTGCCTGTAAGTTTGTAATACATTTAAGTTTCCTAGTTTGGCTTCAATCCGAGCAGTAAAAGGTGGGTGTACTGGGTGGCAGAACACATTTCAGCCTCTGAAGCGTTCTGTTGTGAATCTGCTGGGGTATTTTTGTTTTTTTGTTTTTTTTTGTGCGCCCCCCCCCCCTCACATCACCCCACAATGCCTTAAGCTGCACTGCATGCGTGTGAATTTAAGAAATGCACAAATTCGTCCAGTGAAACCAAATTAAAACCAACTCACCGTTTGAAGTGCTCGATAATTTTCTCCTCGCGTACATTTTCAGGTAAATTCCCCACCCATAAGTGTCTGGTTTCCCGGACCATACTGCGCGGTTTTGTGTTCCCCGGTCATGCAGATGACTTTTTTTGGGGATTAAATCCGACCCGAGGTTGCTGTGCGCGTGAGGCTGCAGAAGATGATGTACAGAGCTGAGTCCCGACTGTTTCCTCTCTTCCCTCGCTTCGACTCTACTGGAGCGGTTGTGCTCTTGGAACCTGAAGCTCGTGTCTCTCTGTGTGTGTGTGTGTGTGTGTGTGTGTGTGTGTTCACTGTGCTGCACTGCTCGTGAGGAAGCGCACCGTTTGGAAGCGCGAGCGAGAATGCCAGTAATGTTTTTATTTAGGGGTTTTTTTATCCGTGTAAAGGGATAATTAATATTCAACATACATGTGCAAGCCTGAAATGTTTACTATAGCTGTACTTTAGCCTACATTTCATTGGATTTCTTATCAAGACACAAATATTGAAGGATTTCTTGTAGCCAGTGCGGATGCAGGATATTAAATAAACTATTTATGATTGAAAATGTGTCCCTGATTGTCCCATAGTATTAAATTTCAATTATAAATAAATATTAAATATCTTCCTTAACCTGCTAGGGTTCTTGCATGCAGCCTTTGTACATGTGCATGGTTTGAAGCACTCCCCGAATTGTTTACACAGTTATTGTTCTGTTATAATAGCTTACAATAAAAAAAAAAAAAAAAGCTTTATGTTATACAAGGTGCATGTTTACTCTGTGGTATATGAAAGACGTTATCTCATGTTTGGATGAGCTCGTGCAACATTAAATGAATAGTGCCTTGACTATGTCAATATGTGTGGTTTACCTGCTAGAACATGTAAAAAAAAAAACAAAAAAAACTCTAAAAGTAGTCTGTTTTCACCGACATGTTGCAAATCAGGCAGGTAATAAACCGTCGATGTGTGTTCACATTCCATCAAACAGGGATAATGTACAATTTGCCCCATCCCTGCATAAATCTATTGCTTTCATATCAGCTCAGCCTGCACAGTGAGGCTAGAAAATATAGCTGACATTTTCAACCTGTGCACACAAATGTCTGTACAAACATATCTACACCAGTTCACTCAAACAATCTCTGTCTGAAATCAAACATGAGGTAGGGATCACACACGGAAACAATCTGTTCTGAGTAAATATAACGTCTGACACAATGCAGCACTTTCTTTTATTATCAGTCTACCCCAGTAGTGATGACTGCTTACTCTAAAATGTGTAGACACTATTTTTTTATTTAATGCATTTTTTTGTTAGATAATATTACAATTTGAAGGGTTTTTACATTTCGTTTGCATATTTTACCCATCAATTTCAGCTAATATAACCCAAACTGTGGCTGATTTATAACACATGCTGTTGAACTAAGCAACATCACTGAATTTGACAACCCCTAGACGCAATGAGCCGAAACACGCATGCGTCAAAATGCGGCAAATCCAAAGACCGCAGTGGATAAACTGCGCATGCGCAAAGCACGCCCACAAAGGGACCTGACAAAGAGCAATTACTATTCTGCAGTGCAGAGTGGCGGAAATTTCTGGAAAACATAATCGGGATGTGAACTGTCGTCGTTGGTTAGAGAAAGCAAAGCCATAAACCCACAATAGCAACAAACTACAGGACTATATTGAGGATTATGTGGATCTACAAAAGTCCCCGAAGGAAGAGAAATAAAGCAGTAGCCTACTTTATTGAACACGGTGTTTTTGGGATTGGAAAACATCTTTTTGGGTCTACTTTGGAAATACAAATGTGTCTACTGCTGTTCTTGTGATGTAGAGGACAGAATAATCCAACAAGAATTAAAACTTGGTCTGGATTGTATTGCTGAAAACATTCCCTTACAGTCGGAATAACCACGGACTGAAAAAAGCAATCTTTTTAATCCATCCATGGGTTAAATGTATGAAAGGTGGCGATGTGTCGGAATGGCATCAATTTTAGGTCGATAACAAGTTTACATGTTCTGTTCAAACGTGGTCTTGAATGTAAAACATCAGTGTAGATTGTAATGAAGGGTTTATGTGGAAGCAGATCCTGTTTTTCTTCATTGTTGCGGGCTGTTTTAGTGTAGTCTGGTCGCTATCAGAGTGATTTATTGTCCATAAAAATTATACAGTCCTAGTCATGTTGTGTAATATGACGCCATTTTGAATATGGTCTCACGCGCCGCTTACAACAAGAGAACAATTAGCTTCAGACAGCAGCGGCCATTTTGTGTTTACAAAATATATATCTATCTATCTTACAGTGTGTGTAGTATCAGGGTGAAAAGATGGCGATGTTTGTTTGATTAATAGGCTGTGATTTTGATTATTTACACAAACACACGCACCATTCCTTCTGTTTCTAATGATACATCCTGTTAAATACCTCAGGACATTGAAGCCACAGTATCAGGGTTACCCTCTGTGGGATTTTACCATTTAAGGAAAAAGTTAAGAGTGAAAGACTAGTGTCATCATCCCCTCTTGTAACCCTCTATACTCCAGTTCAGTTCTAACACTGAAGCATTTCACTGAGAACAACAAAGAAATTTATTATTTTCTTCTTTTTTAATCATCCTTTCAGCATTTATGTATAAAATAAACTAAAGAAAAATTATATCTATTTTTGAAAGGGCATTAATTATTCTATAATTATTATAGATATGCAATGGTAATATCTATACATTATGTAGAAAATGCATAGCTCAACGTACACCCTATACCTCGTTTCAATAACCAGGCTCGATTTTGAACAGCGTCCATCCTCGTCTGTCCAAAACACAGCTACATGCTGGTAAAGAAACAGTAAAGAGTTACAGATAAGAAGGCAACACTCTTACTTACTCATTCATCTACCAAACCGATTAATTCTTTTAGAGTCACGGAGACTGGCACCCGTCTCAGCTGACTCTTGGAAAAGGCAGGGGGCACCCTGGACAATTCGCCAGACTATTGCAGGGCCAACACACACACAACCATTCACACCCACACTTAAGGGCAATTTAGTACAGCCAGTTAGCCTAATGTGCATGTCTTTTGGCTGTGGGAGGAAACTGGTGTACCCAGAGGGAACCCACACAAGCAGGGGAGAACTCAAATGCCAGACCTTGCTGTGCGGTAGACGTGCTAACTACTACGCCACCGTGCCACCCCCCAAGGCAACAGTGTATGCCAATTATTTTAAAGAATATTACACAACATTCAGGCAATTAGAAGAAAAAAATAGTTGACCATCCTCCTGGAAAAAACATATTAATCTGACCTGCTCCCAGCGTCCAAAACTCTGTCTGAGCTGATCAATCGAGATGTTTCCCACCTTCTTGATAACATGAATAAACTGATCAGCAAAGGTTTGTCTTCAACATTGCCTTAGTGACAACAAATTTTTCAAGAAACTGTTGGGGAAACTGGGATGCTGAAGCCTATCTCAGCCAACACTGGGTGAATGTGGGGTACACCCTGTATCGCTTCATTCACACTCACACCTAGGGGCAATATTGAACAGCAAATTAGCCTAATGTGCATGTGTTTGGACTGTGGGAGGAAACCGGAGTACCCCGAGGAAACCCACCCAAGCTTGAGAACAATCAAACTTCACACAGAAACACCTGAGCCCAGGACCTGAACCCAGGCTCTTCTTTCTGTGAGATGGACATGCTAACCTCTATGTCATTGTGCTGCCCAGTAGGGGACTTGTTTATTATATTTTATATCTTCTTAATATGTTTATTATAATACTTGATAGTGTTTATTACAGATTTTATATATAATTAAATATTGAATGGAGGCGCAGTGGTTAGCACATCTGTCTCACAGCAAGAAGGCCTGGGTTCGCTGCTCGGGCTCAGGCGTCTCTGTGTGGAGTTTGCATGTTCTCCCTGTTTTTGCTTGGGTTTCCTCTGGATACTCCAGTTTTACTCCCAGAGTAGGCTAATGCGCAGTAGGCTAATTGGCTGTTCCAAATCGCCCCTAGGTGTGAGTGTGTGTGGTTGTGTGTATGTGTTGGCCCTTCGAGCTGTCCAGGGTGTGCCCTGCCCTCATCCAGAGTAGGCTGAAATGGGCACCAATCTCCTTGCGACCCTAATTAGGATTAGAAAATGAATGAATAAATATTGAATAATTTAGGAGTTTGAGTTCCTTTCATCATTTTTGACCACTATGTTAATATCGCTTAAAAAGAAGGTGCATAAAAATTAGACTATGAGAAAGTTACTTTTTGCTATTGTGCTCTATTAAGGGAACATATGAATTTCATTGCCTTTGCCTGTGTTTAGTAGCTGTAGCTCAGTAGGACCCATTTGTGGCCGTAATACAATGTCTAGTTTGTGTTCATCTAATTAAATAAACATTTTGAAATTATATCAAATTGTTTGCCACGTTGTCATGCAAAAATATTCGTATGTATATCAGAAAATGCTTCTACCTAACACAATGTGTATGGGGAAGGCTTCTGTTTCTTAATAGTAACATGCCTCCATGCTAATGGTTTCATCATATTTACACATTTTATCGATTGCATTTGTGGTTTATCAAATAAATATCAAATGGTTTATTCTTGTTAAATTTAGATATGAAATAGTGATGCACCAACAAGCAGTTAATTTGTAAAATGCATACACAGGCCTTCCGTGGCCTACATTGTTTTTAACAAAACATAAATGATATGTTGACCTGCTGCTATTAGATTTAGCAGTTTTGCGTGAGGATTGGCTGACTGGACAGAAAAATCTAGTTTTTCTTCTGGTAGCCTCTCTTTCGCTTTCCCATTTAACATTTTATGCCTCAGTCATATTTGTCTAACTTCTTTGGTCTTCCCCGGTCTTCACGTTTCATCACAAACCGTCTGGGAACATGTGCAACATCCTGCGTAAAAAGACATGCAGGTGTAACACATACAGTTTCATACATGCAGAAGCCCTGTTAAGGTTAATTCCCACTTACCTTAGACGTGCTGTTCAGTATTTCCTGAGCTGGTAGCAGACAGGCAGCTTCCCCAATAAAGCACAGTAAGATGTGGAGTACATCTGCCCATCTTCCTACAGTAAGCATCAATAATAATAGTCCGCCCAAGCGCACCATCACCATGTTCAGAAGAGCCTGTCCGATTGGCTGCCGATTCTGCTCTTCTGAAATGAAGTAAATGGGATATATTGTGTATTCATGCTTACAAATGAAGCAAGCCCACTACACAGCCCAATCAACCTGTGCCGTGAAATATCAACATATTTTTACAAGCAGACTAAAAATGTGTAATAATGTAGGAATGAGCTACCAGTTACTTAATATTTATTCATCTTCAGTAACAAATTTATCATGCTTAGAGTAGCAGTGGTTCTGGAGTCTGTCTCAGGAACTCTTGGGGCACCATGCATACAGTCATTCACACTTGGGGGCAATTAAGTCTAGTAAATCCCCCTACTGGAATGTTTTTGGGTAGTGGGAGAAAACCCAAGAACCGTGGGACTCACAGACGGCGATCCAAGTTCAGGATCGAACCAGATCTGCGGGGCCCGTGAGACGCAATTGTACCTTTTAGGTAAATTGATTTCATTATCATTTTTTAGGGTCGTGGGAAGGCTGGTGCCCATTCGAGACAACTCTGAATGAAGGGGGGTACACCCTGAACAGCTTACCAGACCCTCACAGGGCCAACGTACACTCATTCACACCTAGGGACAATCAAGAATATCCAATTAGCCTAATGTGCATGTCTTTGGTCTGTGGGAGGAAACCAGAGCACCCAAATCAAGCCTATGCAACCGAGGGGAGAATCTGCAACCTCCACACAGAAACGCCTTGTAGTTCTTGTGGTGAGGCGGTGTGCCACCGTGTCACCCTTTTTTTTTAGATAACTCTACTAGCTAATTAGTACATAAACCCTTTCGTGTTCTTGTTAAGGACATTCTGTATGTGGTGCAATAGAACTAAACTGTTCTAATTAACAGCTATATTGTGTTCACCATAGGGAGAATGCCCGCGGGCCAAATCCGACCCACCACCTCATTTTATGTGGCCTCAAAGAGCTTTCATTTATTATGCTTATCGTACATTCTTTGCATCAACCATTACCATAAAATCTAATCCATCATCCTTCCACTAGGTGGCGCCAGCCTATTTCAGCCATTCATGACTCAAGAAAGACTGTGTGCTAGCCTGTAATTTTTAAGCGTTGTCAGAAAATGCAAGTGAATAAAGGAAAAGAGGACAAATGCCTAAACAAATCATTTTGTTGTGCAGATTTCATGGTTGCCCTTTTAGAATAGATGTTCAGTGATTATTCAGCCCTTGTGATGTGAGCCTCGGTGAAAAGGAGATTGACACCCCTGTTGTAAGGTGTGGTGAATTTCTGAATAAATTGCTTGGCAAATAAAATGGAAGCCCCTCCTGTTTTGTCTCACCATGCATATAGACAATAAGAAGAGTGTAGCAGATTGTCAGTGGTGTCCAGAACCTCAAGGCCTCACTAGTTGACAGAAAGTGCTGGTTGATGTTCGATATGGCGGCAAATCCAGCTACGCAAAATGTTAGAATCAAGGCAGTGCAAAGGAAAGGTAATATAGACGTGCCAGAAGTCAGGAGGCCAATGCAGACCCCACAGTACCGCTGGGTGCTGTGTATTGGGTACATTGTTTTTACATGATTCCATAATCTGGAACATTGACGAGCCAAAAACCAGCTCAGTGCTGCAGCAAGGAGGAAATTTAGCCAAGCTTGTGGTGCCCCCTCATGGAGAAAATAAAGACTGCAGTTTAATGCACAGCCTAAAGAGAACTGGCACTGCACTAGTAACTGTACCACAGTACCACTCAGTGGATCCTAGAGCAAAAGAGAAAAGGGTGCAGATTTTTTTAATATAATATGCCATAAACTATTGATATTTTCAGCAAAGTAAATTGAGGAAATGGTTTTATAATCTTACTGATGAGGTGGTGAAGCGTGATGAAATGGCTCGAAGGGAGAACTCAAGAACCACAAGTGATGCAGCTCTAGAACCCACAAAGGCGAGGGTCACTGTCATGATCCAGAACTGGATTATGTCTGTTAGTCCACCAGCATGAACGCGCTTGTTTTTAATAGCATCTTTACTGTCTGCTGTACTTTGGAAACAAGAAAACAAGAACTATTAAGGCAAGAATGAAACAAAGTGTTACCTCCACAACCAGCAGGTGCATAATGATGTGTCTATATTGGCATCTGATTGTAGACTAATGTACATAGTTATTTTTCTGGGGGGTGGGGGTGGGGGGACACTTGAAGACAAAGAAGATTTTCATTAAACGGATGAGTGAGGATAATATTAAATCTCTTCCATTTAAAATGATTTTAGCTATATATAGTATGCCTTGGGATAACTGAGCCCACGTTTTGTTTGCTGCATAAAATGCAAGGGTCATTGCATAGTCGAGATTCTTACCTCTGTGCTTCAACAAATAAGTGAACTCTTAAAAGGTTGGAAAGCACTGAGATCCCACATGCGCCTACAACTCCTGTCATTAATATCATCAGAAACATAAGTCAGAAACAGCACCCCATGCAAACATACAGGACAAACATCTGAAGTGCAAAAAATGATATAGTATACTTAAATCATATATAATCATAATATTATAATTATAATACCACAAAAATTACTTTAAGTACAATATTTTTCATAATTATTGATGTCCCAGGTAATAATAAGTAAATAAACACTTAATAAACAATTTTTTTGTAATTCAACACTTGTAATTAAATTTCTGCACTTGCAATTAAAATTCTGTTCAGGATGTACCCCGTCTCTCGCCCAATGTCAGCTAGGATTAGTTGCAGCTCACCTGTGATCCAGACAGATAAGCAGTTCAGATAATGTCTGGATGTAACCAATTAAAATATAAAGTAAAAAAATAAAAAATCGCCATCACAGGGGCGGTTCGGCGAATTAATTAATAAAATCAGTGTATGGATCTGCCTGATGGTGTACATTGTTACAAAACCTGTAAAAATTATAAGAATCCACCCTGTGATGATTAATATTTTTGGAGGATGAGTCAGACAACAACTTCTAACGTCATAAAACAAGATATATACGTATATATATATACACACACACACACACACACACACACACTTCATAACCCAAGTAGCTTCACTAAATGGAACTGGACTTTTTTAAACACCACCGAAAAATGGCTTTTGGTTCCAGGCACCATTGTTAAGACCAGATGGATAAATTAGAAAAAAACAGAGCAAGGTGGACTGATAGTTAATGGTGATAATAAACTCAAAAGAGATGGACCCTCCATAGCCTTACATTCAGTTATCTATAAAAAGGTCACAAGTACAATAACCTAATTCATTGCCCCACACGGAACGTCTCAAATGAAAAAATTTAACTTTTGAAGTTGCACCAAACTGATTCATCCATTCATCTATTTATCCATCCATCTTACCACTATCTGTAATGCTTATCTCTTAGTATGACGGTGAGCTGGAGCCCTGACATCAGCCCCGAGGAGGGGCCCAGAGTTGGGGTACACCATGAAAAGGTTACCAGATTATTGCAGGACTCAAACCCTGGACCTTCTTGCTGTGAGGCAGATGTGCTAACTACTACACCACTGTGCTGCCCCTTTTTTAGATAATTCTACTAGATAATTAGTACATTTTCATACAACCACATATTATTAAGTTATATTTTAATGTGTTAAAAAAAATACACTTGAACAAATTAAAGAATTTACAAAATTCTTCCATGCTTCCTCACCTTGTAAAATACATTCCAGAGGATTTGTATTGGGAATAAGCCAAGTGGGTAAGCTTGGTATAAACCAGGAAATGAAGGACAACATCTCACTTTATCCTGTCTGTACAAAAATCAAATGTAACATGAGTCTGGGTGCTTATAAACAAAACAATCATTTATTTTAAACTTGAAAGAAATTACAAAACATTTTTTACTTACCTTATAACTATTTTGTGGTGTTGTTTGAACGTCTGTTACGTGTAAAACCATTATCTGTAGCTGGCGTGCTAGCATTAGGTCAGATAAGCACTGTTTCAAAGGTCATTTTCTGATCTCCATTGCTTATATAATCATCAACTCCTTATTTCTTTTGAAAGAAAGGAACAAGCCATTCATTTGTATTAGTCATCACTGCTAGCAGGCAAATGTCACCGATTGGTAAAATATTTGCCACAGACTGTGAGAATGAGTAAAGACTATCACAACTGCTAATGCTTATTTTTCTATAGGTCCAGACAAAAAGAGTTGACACAATGATTAGTTTATTCACAAAGGGCATTAAAAACATTAAATCAAGGTATTTAACATAGAAAGCATGCATTACTTGTGCATAGAATATCAGTGAAATCACATCACAATAACCAAAGTTTGAAGAACTTGTGCTGTCTTGAACTGCAAAAATATATATATATATATAAATAAATAAAATAAAGAAAATTATGTTGGGGTTGTGTACAAATTCTTGCTGACAGAATCAAAGCTTGAAAAGATAAGAAAGGTAACTAAAGCACTGCAAAGTTTGGGTAAATATCCTGGTAAACTTTCCACATTCCTCCCACAGTCCAAATACAGGCACATAATGCTGTTCGCCGCTTGGTCTGAGCAGGGATGGTGGTGTCTGTGTTGGGCCTGTGATGGTCTGGTGTTCAGAGTGTGATGTTCAGGGTGTACCCCGCCTTTGCCCAGAGTCAGCTAGGACGCTATAGCCAATCTCTGGAAATCTGGTAGTCAAGCGTATTCATGTCTTCGTACTCCATAAAAACTAATTTCAGGGTAGGAAATGTAGTAACTACAGACAGATAGCATCTGTTAGCATTTTGTTTTTAATTTCTTTATTTCCTAATTTCTTTATTTTTGTTAAACATCCAGAAATGAAAACAAAACGCTAACAGGGATTTTTTTGTGTGTTGTAGCATTTAGCCTAATATCTTATCTTTAGGACTGTAGGAGGAAACCCACGCAAACCCGGGAAGAACATTCATAACACACAAAAACGGAATCGAACCCAGGACCTTCTTGCTGTGAGGCCAACGTACTAACCGTAATTTTATTCGAACTTTGTAAACAAACCCTACCAAGATGGCGGCCCGAAACCATAATGCAGCGTTCCGTGACGTCGATTAAATGCCGAAGCCTCCGCTCCAGCCGGTAGGTGGCGATAGCGCGCAGGAATCCTCTCCTCACACGCACTCAAGCGGCTATTCCGGCTGTAGAAAAAGAAATTGTGCTTTCGCACGTAGATGAGTAAAAGGGAACCCCTGGAAGGGACGAGCTAGTAAAGTGTGGGGACATGGAAGATGAGGAGATCGCTGAAAACTGGGAAGAAGCTGCCGACAGTGGGGTAAATATGAGATGATTATAAGGCGGTCACTGCTGTCTGACTGGAAGCGGTTCGCTGAGACGCGGGTCAGTTAGCTGTGTGATTTAGGGCGTGATGTCGTAAAGGAAAGAAAGTTAGCCAGCTAGGCCGCGGGGGTGGGGGGGTGGGGGAGATACCTCTGTATTAAATATTCCAAACATGTACTTAAGAAAACGAGAGTTTGTTTTAATTAAATTTAGGTCCCACGCGTTGAGAAAATACCGAGAAACACACCGCGGTGCTTTAATGGAGAGTTTTATTTGGGTGCTGTACAGTTAGCATGTTAGCTTGTAGCTGTGTGTGTGATTTGAATAAGAAAAACTCAACTAGTTCGCAATAGTTTACTGTGATGTAGATTTTTAAATGGTTAGACGGTGTTATTCATTTTATATAACACATCTTTCACATTAATTTGACCTGGTCTATCTTAGTTATATAAGTGTCATAAGTATACCGAGAGCTTGTGTGTAAAATGTACATTTGTGTGTGTCAGACTCTGCTAAGGCTCTCTTAAAAATAATTAGCAGTCCAATTTCAAGTCGCATTCGGTAGATAAAGCTTTTTATATCTGTTAGTTACACTTTCCCCAGTTAGTGCTTTTATTTTTGTGTGTTTTGAGCTTTAGACATGGAACAGGAACAGTACAGTATGTGAAACATGTTAATGTCTCTGATCTTAAACCATTTACATCTGACAGTTCAGAGTTGGAGCCAAGATGACAGAGCAATTTTAATATATATCCAAAGTGAGCACACACACACACACTCACACACACTCGGAGCAGTGGGCTGCCACACATTGGGCGCCCGGAGAGCAGTGGGGGGTTAGGTGCCTTGCTCAAGGGCACTTCAGCCATGAATATGGAGAAAGGGAAGGTGCAGCTCACTCCCCCCACCGCCACACATTTTTCCTGCTGGTTCGGGAATCGAACCAACGACCTTTCTGTCCCAAAGCCGCTTCTCTAAGCATTAGGCCACATTTGCTCCCTAATATTAGTTCAGAGTAGTGATGTAATGTTAGGCCATCTATGGGATCACAGGTATGAGATGGTTTTAAGTTGGTGAGGAGATTTGTTATAACCCTGCATGTTTAACAGATCTCATCACTAACTTGAAACCATTTCGTATGGCTCTTACGGCAGCCAGTCCCCGCGTCTCTGTCTTTCAGTTTCAGAGAGACATTCTCAGTACCAAGTTCGTACTGCTGTACTTGGTAGTATGAGCTTATCGAGTTTGATTCAAGAGTACAAACTCCAATGACGGGAGGACAATTTACACCCATTTTTGGCAATTGGAACAGCCGCGTACTTAATGCTGTATCTATTTCTATTTGCCTTCCAGTTACGGTAAAGTATATTTACAATAAAATGCAGTATGATAGAAAACAAGCCTACCTTTTGTCGCTTCATTTTAAGATATTAGTAAATAATATTAAAAATCACTGACAGACATATTAAAAAAAGTCAGTGGAGGGAAAAAGTTTGTGAACGACAGTAGTTTTGTTTGACAGGAGACATGAAATTGGACAAACTGCACGACTGCACTGGTTACCACCTTGCATTCTACAATGTTAGGTGGTCCTGAGTCCTCAGAAATCATGATCAAGAACACCACGTGCTCTGTGATGTCCTCTGGGTCCTCTGGTTTCCCCACAGTCCAAAGACATGCACATTATTGTAACTGACTGTTCCAAATGTCCCCTTGGTGTGAATGTATGGCTGTGTTCGCCCTGAGATGGACTGGCGAGCTGTTCGGGGTGTAAACCCCGCCTTCGCTCATAGTCGTCTGACATTGGCTCCTGCCTCCTCGCAGGTGATCCCAAAAGGATGTAGCAGTTTGGCAAATGTATTAACAAAATTGACATACACACTTTGTGATGTCACAAATGGGGGCACTCCCACCCTGGGACACTCCCGCCCTCAGAGCTTTTAGGCACTGCTTCTAGTTGTGGGTTGTCCACTAACAAGGGCCAGTCTCTCTGTCTTATTTTCACAGTGAACTGCCAGTACATTACAGTGTAGTTACATGACCTATGGTCTCTGTGATGATGTCACAGACAGGGGCAGCAGTATATTAACTGTAATTCCAGTATGCTCGTGGTGGCTCAAAAAAATTTATTATGAACAATGTAAGAACAGAAGAGGACAGTGTGTTTGCACTGTTACATTAACATGCATTAATGTTAGCTACCACTTCATAATGTTGTCGCTAATGTTCCGAGACAGTCAAAGCATGAAACTCAAAGCAGTTTAGTTTATGTAGTTCTCATAAAATTGTAGGTAAGTGATTTGAGATTTGTGAGAGAAGTTGGTAATCGTTTTATCCTAATATTGCAGATGTTTGTCACTGTAGGTGACCTGGTCCTGCCTGTTGAGCAGCTATATCTCTGAACTGAAATTCATCCCTGCTGTTAATTTAGCTGCTGTACTAAGCATATATAAATAACTCGGTGAAACAGCGATACATGACACTGTGGTACAGAGGCTCCTTGTGCAAGGAAATATTACCCTTACTGTTTCTGTTGCCTGTACTTCAGAAAAGCACTTATGCAACTTCAAAATTCTAATTTCAGGAAATGGAGAGACGGTTGGAGGAGAAACTACGCATCAGTCAAAAAGAGAGGTGAGTTTCATTTCAAGACTTGACATTCCTACTTCTGTTTCCCTTCTTCCCCAAGCAACTCTTGCTTTCCCTGCAGACTGTCCAGTGGAAGTTCAGGTCACTCGCCAATAAAGACTATCATGATCCAAGATGACTCCCTTCCAGCTGCACCACCTCCACAAATCCGTATTTTAAAAAGACCCACCAGCAACGGATCCCTAGGGCCGTCGGTAACACAGAGCCGACCCTCACCGCAGGTGAAGTCTTTAGCTCAGAGGGAGGCAGAGTATGCCGAAGCCAGGAAACGGATCCTTGGCAGTGCTGATGACACACCTCAGGAGAGACCCTCGTCAGAAAGGTAATTAAAATTCTAAAATGGTGTAAAATAGTAGAGAAGAATAGAAGTGAAATGCATCATGCAACCAGATGTGGGTAAACTGTGTGTGGTGGGCTGGGCAAACTATCTGAATGTTAATTTGGAAGAAAAAACCCATGTCATCTAACGACTCATTTACAGTTTCTTAAAAATTATTTACTGTGGAAATGGTTTGTTTACTAATTTTCAGTATCTTATGTGAAAATAATAGCTGCCTTTCATTACCGTCAACACAACAGTGAAATAGTACATTACACTGAAAAGCAGTATGAAAACAAATTCAATAAATAAATAAAAATACAAAGGGAATCACCAGGGATCAATCGATATGATCTCCTGATATGACTGCCAATTCTGTAAGTATTGTGATTCTATATTACAATTGTTTCTGCTTTTTTGTTACAATTTTTAAAACCGTGAACCCTGTAAAGAAATTTGTGTAGAACTGGTAACTATTGACAAAGTTAGCACAGAATTTGCTCCTACCACGGGATGCTGTGCTGTCACCACTTCAAATTCAAACGTAAATAAATAATGGGGCAGCACGTCCAGCTCGCATGTTCTCCCTGTGCTTGTGTGGGTTTCCTCCGGGTAGACTGGTTTCCTCCTACAGTCTAAAAACATGCATACTAGACTAACTGGATATTTTTTGATTGCCTGTGTGTGTGTTAGTGTTGGGAATCTGCAATAAGCAGCTCACACGAGTTATTGGTGGTTGGGTCAAGCGGGTTACCGAGCCGGCTCAAGTAATTTATTTGTAATTTATGGAGGTGTGTACAAAATACAAACGCTCCTTTGAATGCTGCGCATGTGCAACACACAGTACTGCAAAGCATGACATGCTGGCAAGTGAACGTTCAGAACGGCACTGTAGACATGTAAAAGTAAGTTTTTGTTGTTTTTTATAGCGACTCGAGCCATAATATTTGTGTTCAATAAATTTGTAAATGGGTCTTATCATGAATGAATAAAAAAACATTTTTGAGCCAATATGATGATGCATGAATCCTCTTATAAAAGAATCATGATACATAACTGAATCGATCCCAACCCTGCATCTCTAATAACGGCACGGCTGAGGCTCCAATAATCTTGGAGTAGGGTCATGTGCTGTGGTATTTCTGGAATCTTGACTCTGTTACTACATGGAGTCTGTGCTTTATTAAGCTAAATAATGGAAATTATTTGGAAGACTAATGAATATTAACAAGGGCCCACCATCACTAACTTTTTTTCTCAATAATGTATAATAATAGTAGTAATAATAATAATAAAGTCAGAATAACCATATTATTATGGATTGATGCTTTGATCAGAACCATGAAGAGTTTTCCCAGGATTTATGTAGGAAACTTTATTCTTCTGTCAGACGAACGTCTTTCGCTTTAGGAAGAATTTCATGGCATTCAAGGCATCATTTTCACTGTTAATGTTTTACACCTGTATTATGACAGTAAACTTTAAACAGGAGAATATTTTTATATACACACGACCCTCGATTCTACGGACCTTGGTTTAACCAATATCGGAAGCTGCGGACAAGGTCTGGAGTAGCCGAATCTGTCCAGGGGGGCTCGGTGGTCGGCAAGTGCAGATGCGAGCCGCTGTTTCGATAGTTGGTCGTTAGTTGGCACGTGCGTCAGTTCGTATACAGTAGTGTCACATTGGATAATGTGGTTGTGTATACACGCATAGCATTTGTTTCCCCTATTTTTCCTTAATGAAGTTATTACCCATGTCCGAAACCATTCTCAGAAGCTACGGACAGTTGGCAAAACTAGACCGGTCCCTCCCCCCAATCATTGTTTTTGATTTTTCCTTGACAGAGTTCAAGTTGAGCATTTGTCGTGTTTGAGCTGAATTGCTATTTATTTGCTGATTTAAATCCATTCCAAGCGAACACGTGTAGTAGTTGTGCTGAAACATTTCTCTATGTTTAGGTCACCACGTGCAGGAAGCCATCCACCTTCAGAGGACACAAGATCAAACAACCACGTAGTTCGGCAGCCAGCAGGTCCAGATGGTACACAAGGCTTTCGACAGCACAGATAGGAATAAGAAAAAGCCTAGGAGAAAAGGAGAGCTGTTGATCCATCTCCTAAAAATAAACGGTTTAAATTCAGACCACCCCCCCCCTTTTTTTTTCTTTTCTTTCTTTTTTTTTTTTTTTAAAAACAACATTTAGGATGTGGGATGTTTATGAAATGAGAAGACAACCTCATTCTCACCCGTCAGGCTGCCGAGCCAGTGTGGAATGTAAATGGGGAGGAAATATACGATGGAAGAGTAAATTTACACTGTGATGAGGACTTCTTCCAGACACTGCTCACTGTGATCCCCCTCCTCTCCCCAAAACGAACACTTTAAATCGGTTTCCCCTCGACACCTTTACTTACTGTGTGTGACTGGTGACCCGTCTGCCAACGGACAGCTTTTGACCTCAAATTCTTCTCTGAGTTGGAGGAAGATGTTTGGAGCTGTGCTGGAAGTGTTGCGAGATGTTGCACAGGTCACCAGCTCTCAGCAATAATATGAAATATATTTCTCTTTATAGGTTTTAATTTAGTGTCTTTTTTTTCTAGACTGCTCTCCAAGCTTGTGTGTTAGTCCATTTCGGTTTATTTTGTTTTATCTGTCAGTTAAATGCCATACATTTTTAACCGGAAATGGTGAGGGTTCTGTGGAAACGAGTCTCTTATGTTTTGTTTACAATTGTTCTTTTTAATCTTATTATTATTATTATTATTTTAATCGTGGTTCTTCCTCTGACTGTCCTGGTTTCTACCTAAAGGAAATGAAGAATTAAAAGAAAACCAAGGAAAACTTATTCTGCCTTTTTATATTCATTGGAAATATTATATTATTGGATTATAAATGAATAGAAATGTATATCGTGGAGCTGGACAGAATCAAAGGGAGATGTGCAGAAGGGAAGATTCTTTTCGCTTCCTTTTTTTTAATCTGCTGATAATTTTATTTGCTGAAGTAGGAACTCAGGTTACAGACTGAATCGAATATCTATTGATTAGTTTTGATTTTAGTAGCGGTGCATGTGGATCATCTGCCACCAGGTCACTTCAAACTGTAGTACCGGATATCCTATCAAAAACTATTTAATTTAACAGTGTACACCATCAACAGTTTATCAAGTGTTAGTGCTGTATTTCAGCAAACACTAAGGGGGTGATCACACTTGAGGTGCGATCAAAAGCGACTGATGTGAGCACTGTTGCTTTTCATTCTCAAATTGTTCTCAAATTTGCTCGAGGCATCGAATTTTGTTCACCTGATTCATGAACTCATTACAAAAATATAAAAAGTTTGAAATTTCTGCGAATGTCACAAACCATGGCTCTGGTCTGGAGCAGCCTTCTCAAACAGTCTGCACATGTGAGAAGGTCGCAAAGTCGTCGTTTTACTCGCAAATTGATTGTTTTTATTGTTCGCAAGGAAAGGCAACAAGCTGGAGACTTCACACGGAAAGTTTGAGACTTGCTGGCGTCCACCATATTCCGTGTATCTTGTCACCATTTGTATTTTATTAGCGCTAATAACGTGCAAGTAAAAAGCGAATGGTTTGAAAACAAAAAGCGAACAAAGCACAAACGATTTACGACAGGAGATTCGCTTTTGTTTCGCCAAACATCCATAAACCAATCACAAATTACTCGCAAAATTGTCACACACTGATGCAAAAAGCATCAGTCCCTTTTATCGCACCTCTTGTGTGATCACTCCCTAAGCACTGTACTACCACATTGTATCTATTTTCTTTTTTTTAAGTTACTTCTTTACATTAGTTTAATTTCTTATACTAAATACTCAAACACCCCCTCCTTGCTGAATCATTGCTCTGGAAAAAATGTATTGACCATACCCTTTAACCATATCAAATATCCATCTGTTCTACTGTATCAGATCATCCAGAACGATTTATCTTGAGCTGTGTATGAACATGGACACCTACTTGTAAATACTTTACAAAATGCCCATTTAATAAAGACTTTTTAATGTAATGAACTTGAGCTTTAAATTGATATTTTAGAAGTTCTACTATTCACATCAAATGCAAATATACATACAAATTATATCCGTGTGTGTGTATATATATGTGTATGAGGTGCTAAACATTTTGAGTGGTGTTCCCTTCAACAGTGCTGAGACTGTTCAGTCACTTGCACTGACTCTTCACTTAATCATGAAGAATGTAGAAATGTCTTCTTTAAAACCAGTCAGTAGTCTTGTGGAAGATGCAGTGTGGCTTGTATGAGCTGGCTAGCGGAGAATGCCACCTTCTCCTGTTGTGATCCATGACATTTGCATTTTCTCCCAGCTGAAAAAAGTGCGAAAAGAATTTCATCAAGTATTACATTACAACTGATCCGACTCCGAATCTATGCACCAGGAGGTAGTAGTCGATTTGTGGCACTTCTTTAAAATAAAGGTTAGTTTTTATCATTAGTGTTAGTGGAGGTTTATGCTAGCTAATTCCAATGACGGAACACGAAGATGAGTAAATCGGCTGATCCAGCGGTGGCCATGATGGTGTTTCTGCTAGTTGGGCATCCAAACGCTTGTATTGCTTTTTTGACTCCCGGTTTCCCCGGAGGGTACGGAGGCAGTTCGGGACAAACGAGTCAATAAAAACCTAAGGATGGGGGGAAACATCAGGACCAAGGGTAAGACACTATACAACGCTACAAGCATTATAACAAATGAACAATAATACATTGTTGGTGGAAAAAGATGTTTTGGTGTTGGGCAGGTTGATTATTCTTTTCTGGTTTCTTTACCTCCAGCAAGAAGCAAATGAAGAAGTTAAGAGCAGCCAGTGCCACCAGTAGCAGGTTGTAGTTCATGTCAGTGATGTTATACAGCTGCAGTATGACATGAAAAATGGTGTTGGGGACCAGAACTAACCAAATCATTACTGCAAGCAGGACCAGCAGCACGAGTAGAAAAACCACTACAAGGAACAGAAAATATTAAGGAAGAGTTCAAACTGAGTCGCTCATAAATTATGTAGAAAATACAGTTAGGGGAATTGGATATAAGCCTGTTTTTACACGGATTACAGCAATTTGTCAATGTTTGAGCTGATCTCAATGAAACTGAGGTGAATTCTATAACAATTTGTTATCATTTGTTCTCCATCTTAAATCCCCATCACACTCAGCCATGTTCCCTCTACTCTGAAAAATTGGGTGGATGTGGTTAGAACTTTTACAATGTAATAGGAACCTAGTGTTCATGAGTTCTTATTCACAAGTGGGGTGAGAGAGGGATAGGTGGATTGGCGCAGTGTCAGCAGCGATGCGGATGCTGCACTGGTCTGATTTGAAGAGAGCCGTGCTGTAAGGCAAAGCTCTCAATTCACTGGTGCATCTATGGTATAACCCTCAACTATGCACACAAGCTGTGGGTATTGACCAGAAGAATGAGATCATGGATATAGGAGGCCGAAATGAGTTTCCTCCCCAGGGCGCTGTCATTGCAGGAAGTAATGAGCGACCGTGCAGAGTCATGATTGGCAGCAACATGAGCAACAAGTGGCAAATGTTTCTCAAGTGACGTGAAGTATCACACGAGCCAAAACCAATTAGAGCTTAAAGATACCATTGATTGTAAGACGCCGCCAAACCTAGCTTCCCCAAAACCTTATAGACCATGTTAAATCGGTAATTTCGCATACAGTTCAGTGGTAAAGGGACTCCCAAATGTGGGTTTCGGGATAGGGTTGAAGATCCCTGGGGTGGTGTTTTGGCATGTCCGTCCAGGACGGGACCCCATGGCACATCCAAGACATGCTGTATAGTTTATACCTCTCATCCAGTGTGAGAATGCTTTGGAATTCATTCGGAGGAGTTGGTTGAGGTGGCGGGGGAGAGGAGTGTCTTGGCTTCCCTGTTCAGACTGTTGCCCATGCAACCCGGAGACAATACAGAAGAACCTTGGGCATGGGGACGTGGTTGAATCAGGATGCAGTAGGAAATTAATAATGATGTAGTAACATTGGGAATAACATGGTAATGACATAACTAAAACCTAGAAGGGACTTTACTGAAGTAGTACAAGTGAGACGCAGACTTGTTGAACATCAACATGGACACGAGGAAACTTGCAGAATGAATGCACTGGAATTGGTATTTATAAGAACCAGATGGACACAGTGAGAATGTGCTAAGTGCATGGTGTGATCTGATTGGTCGTAGTAAAAACACATTCGTCATGGTGCATATGATATCATGCACATTGTAGGAAATCAGTGGAAACATGTTAGACACGGAGAAACTGACATGGATGTAGTTCAAACTTAAAATATTAAATAAAAATAAATAAATAGTCAAGTCCCGACTGTGTTTAACCAAATTTTCTTAATGGTCTTCGTCTGAGTGTGATGAGGCTTTTAGATTAAACACTGAAGATGTTCTTAAAATAGACCTGTGATTAAAGAAAATGGCTGATGAATCATCATGAAGTAAGCCCGAGGTAATAAGTTTTTTTGTTGATGTTGTTAAACCATGATTTATTTATAGTTCCGCACTGGTATTACTCTTATTTGTAGCAGTCTTTTGAATCAACCCTGTGTGCAATCCTATGCCGTCCACCTACATGTACCAAATAGACAAGTGCCATCATGGCAGTATTCATACTGACATTTTAATAAAAACGTTTCTAACAACTTGGTTATTGGCTATTTTTGTTCACTATGGCACCAAATCAGCCTTCACTGAGCATGTCACATTCCCATAATGATATAACGACTCATAAAATGGCACTCGTTTCTCTGCAGCAGCAACATCAGACTAAAAACTGTACAGTGTAATACAGGCTTTAGGAAACATGTAAACAGGCCCAGATACCAAAAATGTTCCTCCTATAATTACCATTTTTGTAAAGTGGTTTTTTGTAAGGGTAGCCTTTCGTAACAACTATACACATGATGATGTACTGGAACCCTGAGAGAGCAAATACACTTGCGTTCTCCATGTTTGGTAGGTTTTCTGGTCCTGACACAGTGGAATTGAGAGGAATGTACCTACAGAAGGGCAACAAAGTAGTTGAATAAATCTGTATATCAAAACCCATCAATAACTGGGGCAATTTCACAGACTTACCACTCCTGTGATTTGGTGATGAGCAGAGCAGCCACTTGACCCAGGATGAGCAACATTGTGTGCAAGAGTAAAGCAGAAAGAACAGGCAGAGCTAGAAGGCTGGCAGGGGGTCGCTGGGGGTGAAGTTTATCACTGGGGCCGCCTTGACCCATCACTATAGCGAGCACGGTCACCAAAGCCAAGTCAAAGAACAGGAACTGCAGATCGCCCAAATTTGTTTTAAGCTAAAGCCAGAAAACTCACAATAACTATCCAATGGGGAAATTGCACCGGCTGCTACCTAGCCATTATAAACAATTGATAGCTGATGACCTTGAACTTGATGTACCTTTTCATAACCTCATTTCATATCACAAATTAGCAAGTAATGATTCGTTAATGCATTTCAGACACAAAAAAAACCTGAAGCAAAAAAATCATCAGGCTTTTGCTTGGCATGTTCTTTATTTACTATTATGACTGACAGCTGATATGGAGTACCATTATGGTGGCCGATAAATACAACTTATTGGGCTAAGGCGCCTCCGGTTCTATATAGGGCTCGATTAGGATAGTATCAACAGCTCCTTCATTCACTTCAAACTGCACATACTGTACTTTATCTCTTGGTTTAATCCAATGGTATGATTGTATGTATCTGCTTCAGTCATTACTGCTGTTTAAGGGCGACTTGTAGCATTGAGCTAGCAGGGCTAAGCCCTGTCTTCTTTCAAAGATAAAGAAAATTTTTTAAAAAGTGGCATTTTTCCATTCACACTGTGTTCAATAAACAAACATTTTGTTTGACCAAGAGGATTATTCAGAGCATTATCTAAACTCAAGAGCAACCATCAGCTACAGTGGCTGTGTTTCTGATCCGGAATATGAAGCAACGCACATGGTGTAATCACACGTTGAGATTAAACACAGGTGACTAGCAGCTCAGTGTACTCAGTATATGTTACAGTCAATGTCTAGAACCAGACGATCTGTGAAATGACTGAATTTTTCAGTCAATCAGTAGCGTTAAAAATCCCTACGTGTAACAAACGGTTTCAGTCAATGTGTCAAAAAGGAAGCCTCATTTTTTAGTCAATCTGTAAAATTACTAAAAACTTCAGGTCAATATGTACATCATGTGAGTGGATCGGTCATTTTACATAATGATTGAAAAATTCAGTCATTTCACAGATCGAATGGTTCTAGGCCTTGACTGCATACATATATAAAAACACATATTTAATTTCCTCACTTGTTTTTGCACATGCGTGTTAAAACGACGGCTTTCCGTGTATATATATGTTCAAAGTACTTCACTGCAAAAAAGAGCTTATTAATCATATTTCTGGACATTTTTCCCTTTTTTTTTTTTTTTTTTTTTAATTTTCTTAATTGGCAGATTTTTGCTCATTTTAAGCATTAATTACCAGAAAAAGGCCAAGCTATAAAAACTTGAAAAATCCTAAAAAAATAAAATATTTAGATAACTATTTTTAAAGTCCTTAATAATTTTTATATTGCAATCTTAACAGAAATTAGCAAATAAATTTGACTAGATTTTAGATATTTTTCACTTGCTTAGATGTAATTTTTGCAGTTTTTTATACTAAATATGATGTCAATTTAATGTAGAATTTTTAAAGACTTTTAAGATTTTTTTAAGTTTTCAAAGCAGAAATACCAAAAATGATGCTAAATAAATACTGGCACTAAATATCTGTAATATTTACTGTATATTTATATTCATCACTGTCATTAATTACTAATAATCTGTACCGGCCCATACAAAATCCTATATTGATTGATCCTTAATTTTAACAGATGCAAAAAACAAACATATGATATCCTCTTAATATATATCTCCTAAATAATTGGCATCAGCCACTGAAAAATCCATATCAATCGACAACCAATATAAACACTTAAAACACTCACAGTATAGAGGATGAGGACCGAGGAAAACTGGATCAGACTATACAATGCCATATATTTGAAAAGGCTGAAGGATGTCACCAGTGAGCATCTTCCCTCTCTGTTTAAACAAAGATATTCCAGGAATGAAACATGAACTTAATCATACGGATGAAACACGTGCACTGTTTTAAACAAGAGGTTCAATATAAAAGGTTTATTCTGAGAGCAGCTATGATTTGGTGACAACGAAAAAGCTTCTATTTAACCTGATCAGCAAAGGCACACAGCTGATGTTGTCAGATTTGGAGGTAAAAGGAGAGGCAACAGAAGCCTCAGCTTCAGACAGAGAGACTCCGACATCGGCAGCCCTCAACGCTCCGCAGTCATTGGCGCCGTCCCCACACATACCCACTCTGTAACTGGAGAGGAAAAGCACCACACAACAATAAACATTTCAGGCAAAACATAACTAACATTTCGAACCCTGGAGAAAAAGAATAATGGAATCACCAAACTTGGAGGAAGTTCAGCCGACTGCAGATAGAGTACTTTGAACAAAGTACATTAAACTATCTTAATTACATTGTTTTCCTTGGTCCTCCCATATGTTTTCCTTTTATAACCTTCCCATTTTTTATGCTTGCACCAAATTTCAGATACTGCTGACTTGGGAACAACCAACACCTTTTGCCACACTCTACATTGGATTACCTTCTTGAACTGACAATTGTTGGGGCCAAGTCCAACACACTATTTTAACTACAGACTATACATTTTCAGACTTATGCCAATATTTGTTTTATTAAGGTGATTCCATAATGTATTCTTCCTACTTTATCTGGAAATAAATGTCACTAATTAAAATAAAATTTGCTTCAAGTACATTTCACAAAGCCAGAACGTTCAACTGTTGCATGAAACAGTTTCCCACATTTGTCATTTGTTTTTTTGCTGTAAGTTCAAATGATCGGTCAAAACCGATAAGATGTCAATCTTCACAAATAAACAGTTCTCATTTTTAAATAAATACATTAAAAAAAATTATAGATTCCTGTCTGTTCCTCATGGACTTTACAGATATTAAAAACTGAACCAAAAGGCTTAAAACTGAAATGGAGTATAACAATGGTTCATATGGTTATAAACCTGTCTGGTATTTATCCAGTTACTTCACTTAGCATCTCTGCACTTACTTAAGTTTCTGTAGAGCATTAACTAGCTGAGTTTTCTGGTCTGGAGACATCCGTGCATACACTGTTCCCTTCATTAAAACCTGCAGAACACACACACACACACACACACACACACACACATACAGGTGTCTGCTCACATCTAATTTAGAAAACAATCAATATTTGATGAATACACATGCAATTTAATAATGTACCTTTGGAAGTTGCTCTGGAAAATAATCACACAGAGCTGCAAAGGACTTTCCATTTATAGCCATATGATACTTAATACTGTTCTGGTAGAGGCCCTGTGAAACCCAAAAAAAAAAAAAAAGAGAAAAGAAATGCAAAGTATATCACAAGCTAAAATTGTCCACTGCTTTAAAGCAATAAATAGTAAATCAAATCCTGTTTAAGAACCTGTTCCAGAATATCCATGGTCTCTTGTGTGCTGATGGCTTCGTCCGTACCATCATCTCGATGAAATCGTAACAATGCCATTGAGCTGGCAGTAGGTGGCGACGCATGAACAAAAATAACCTGCTCGTGAGATGACATCATTCCACATACTCGCGCTACATTCAGGGCTGTCAGAATGTTGTCTCCTGATAGAAAGAGAAGTAAAAGTGAAAAGAAAATGCCATGTGAACTGTCAGACAGAACCTCAAGGTTCAGTGTGCAAAACTGCTTTTAAGAGTCTGGAAGTGTATTAACAAAGAGAATATACTATTTAAGTAATAATATAGCTGGAATACATTTATTTTGCATATCATAGCTTGTTAGGAACCTGACCAGAGTTATGACAAATAGGAGGCATGAGGAAGAATGTATACAAGTGGGTGCAAGAAGCTACATTTTACACTGTAGGATTTAAAAGGATTAAAAAAGTATTTTGAGGTGGTATTAAGAAAGTGGTGGGTTTGACTTCATTCCAAAGCCTCGGGTATAAGGCTAGAAGGAGGTAAAAGTCTATTTGATTGATAGTGCCTTTCTTAGAACATTACAATTCTTGTATCATTATGTTACCCAGGATCTGTTGCCTATATTTCTCCATCCCGGGACCCCGGTCACTACTCATATTGTTGTGGCTTTAATTTCCCATGTTCACTCAATCTCGATTTCAAGGTCTTCAGATTTTGATGTTTTTTTCAGTTACTTTTACTACAGTTTCAGTTTCAGTTGAAACGGGTATGCTGATGTGTAAGCAGCTTTTTTCTTTTTTGCCCTTGATAACAGTCAAGGTATTGGAATGACCCACAGGACTGTAATGTCATCCTTTTCTTATATAATCATATATTATTATTATTATTACATTATTATTACTATAAAATTAGAACATATGTTTGGTTATTTTGTGTGAAGTAAGAATAGCATAAATGCGAATTTCAATTTTTGCAGTCATCTATAAAAATATGCAGTGTATGACTGCACTGTGTTTGTACCGGTGACCATGACAGGGCGGATGAGTGCTCGTCTCAAAATGCTGATGACTCCTGCACTTTCAGGCTTCACTTGGTTCTTCATCACTAACAGCCCCAGGAACTGCAAATCTGCCTCCACAACTACCCTGTCAACAAATACACTGAGCATTATAAACCAACTGAGTTAGTTATATTATATATTTATGTTACATATATGTATAAATGTTATAGCCATATTTCTCTCAGTTTCAGGCTCTAGTTAATAAAGCAGCTACTGAAAAAAAATCTTACAAACTTACCTTTCAATACTGCTCAGATCAGTCTGGGCATCAAGTTCCTTGTAGGCAAGTGCTAGGACCCTGAAGCCCTTACTGGCATACTCCCGGAGTGTACTGGTAAACTGAGAAGGTACTGTGAGGCACAATGTGAAGGGCAGATAAATCAGATGACCACTGAAAAGACAACCTGTACAGAAACAATCGAGAGCTCCTACAGTCACAGTTCTTACTGCTTTCTTTCACACAGTGGCTGGCCACCATCTCAGGTGCCCCTTTGAGAAAGCAGCGAGCTGAGCCTCCCCCCAAGCCCACTGTCACCACACTCATTCTCTGGAGGGAGGAGGAAAAAGGGAAACGGCGCACTATTGCCACTGGCTGATTTATGGCCGGATATCAGAAACAGAAGAGGAAAAGGTAGTTAGTGGAATTACTACACTAAAAAGGTTTGTGGTGTGAAAAATAGAGTTATTTATTTTTATTTGTTTCATTTCCTCGGCGTGTACTCACTCTGCCCTCAGGCTGGACCTGTGAAACAGGCGGCCTCATCACTGCGAGGATCCGATGACTTCCAAATTCAACACTCATGCCCGTTTCATTAGTCGGCTCCTCCAGTTTCTACCATATTTACAACAAAGGTCTTTACAGACATATTCTCATATCTACAAACCTACAGTGCAGCAATCAGTTTCTCTTACAAAGTATAGCCAAAAAAAGCTGTAAATTCAGAGGTGACAACTCAATGAATCCAGAATTTCTCTCTTGTATAGTCTTATACATATGAACTCAAATACAGAAGATGCCACAGACACCAGTGGCCAAGAGTGTAAGAAAGCATAGTTGGATGTCCCATCTTGGTGGGATTCTCTCTCTCCTCTATCGCTTATGACACTAACTAATCATGGGCGTCTCTGAACTTTTGCATGTAGCAAGAGATTGACTGCATATTTCTCATAGTGTGATATACCACACTGTGATGCAGCATGAGCAGCAGTCCCAGACCGGTAGCAATCATATGAGAGAGCAGATTAAACTAGTGGGTGAGATTTGGAGAATTATTCAATTAAATTATTAAATTAAAGAGCAGATCAAGGGAAAAATAAAATGTATTCAGTACTAAAATTTAGTTTCCATTAATTTAAAACATAAAATACTTTTGACTCTCCTTTGATAGAGGAAAAAAAGTAATTTATCTTCCATTTTTCTTTCCAGGTCAATGGTAGCTAGTACCTGGTAAATGCAGATGGAGGTAAAACTAAAAAGTGTCATGGCTAATTAAAGAAATGTTTACAAAAGCCAATCAGCATTAAATAAAAAAGATTAAATTCAATGGGTCTCTTTTTGGTAGTATCAAAGTTATAGATTTAAGGTGTGCTCACACCACACTGATCATTTTATGATGCCAAAGAGAAAACTGGAAAACTTCGGCTTACCAAAAAAAAAAAAAAATGGAGGACATCAGAAAACATTGTAGAATTTCAGGAAAAACTTAAAATAAAATATTTTGGTAGTGTTGAAAAAAATTTTTTTTTAGTTCAGAGTATATCAGGGAAACAATATAAAATTTGGAAAAATGGGAGCAACATCAGGAGAACCTCAGTACAAATCAGAGTGACATTGATATAACACCGTCGTAATATTAGATGAAACATCAGAATAACTTCAGTATACATCAAAGACCACCAGTACGTATCGAACAAAATCAGCTGAAACATCAGAAAGAAAAAAAAAACGGCCTCGGTCCTTAAAACTGATGCAAGAAGGTCTTTAAATGGACTTGTGTTTTAAATATGAAGGTCCTGCAACAAAATGATGATCAGTAATCGCATGGCAATAAATATCACAGCAATTCATGCCATTGAGCGCAAAAAATGATTGCGCTCTTTTCCCTAACAGACTGACACACACATATATAGTGCGAGTCTGTCAGCTTCTGAAGGCAGAAGTGCTCTTCCCCGAGTCTGTGTGGTTTGAAAAGATTTGTTTTCTTGCTTTATGCATCTTACAGAAAGCACCTGATAGCCTTCACCCTCCTCATGTGGTATGTGGTGGATGCCATGTAATAGAGAAGAGAAATTGCAAACTGGCAAATTGATGAGAAAATGGCAAATAAAAAAAGTGGGAGGGAAAGAACTCGAGGCTTTAAGTTGCATTTGTCTTATCACATGCATGTTTGTGAAGACCCAATGTAAAACGCAAACATTAATTTCAATGCACAAGTTTTAGAGATCTATTACTTGGGGTGACACATATACAGCAAGCAAACTTGTTAAATACTGCCTGATAAATATTTGCACAATCCTAAGAGCAAAGTGCTAAGTACATAATAAAAAAGTGTCCTGACCCAGCCTGTAGACTCAATCATCTTGAGTTCCAGTGGGTCTCCAATGGGCTGACCTCCAAGTAAAGCTACTGAGTGAGAGGAGGCCAAGGCCCATAGCATGGGTCCCGGGGAGAGATGACTGGGGTCAGGTATCAGCTCATCAAACCCTGCACCATTTCTGCTAGCCTCCTTCACCCCCCACACATTAAGACCCTCCTCAGTGAGAGTACCTGTCTGAGAGTGGAGAGAAAAAACAACAACAACAACCAAGAAACAAAGATTAAACCAAATTAAATTATTTGTATAGTGTAGTTGATGAGCCTCATGCCCTGTGGATAGGGGGAGGGTCATCCTGAAAGAGACCAGCTCCATGCGGTTGGAAATGTTTCATCATATGACAAAAGGTATTTAGTCAGTGACCTTGTCTAAGGGGACAAGTAAAGCCAAAATAAGCCACTGTTATTCCCTTAGATTTGTCATCTGTCTGGAGATGGACAACCTTGGTCAAATAACCTAGTTTACTGGTGTGTGTGTGTGTGTGTGCGCGCATGTGTGGGTGTAAATAAAATGTATAACAGAGTTAGGACTCGCTCAGGACGGGTCATTTATAATAACAATCCCATTTGATTGAATATTTCCAATATAATAACAGGAGCATTTGATTGTGTAATTCCCAGCAGACCCAGAGGCAGTGACTGTGATAACAGTGGTCACAGATAACCAATTTTTTTCAGACCATTTTCAGATCTCATAAGTTGTTGATTGCTGTCAAGGTGGAAAGACAATTTTTTAACCAATATAAAACAGTTTGTTTATCCAGCTAATCGTGTATAATCATGGAGGGGGATTGTTTTCAAGGCTATGTGGCAGTCAGTGACGCAGGAAGTATATTGTAATTAAACAGAATATCGTGATACAGTAAAAGCATCAGACGCAAAGCATAGAAGCAAATGTGGTCAGTCAAAAATAATTAACAAAGGTGAGGTGGGTGTCGAGTAATAGTCCTTGAGATGGAACGTGAATCACGTGGAATCTCCAATGTGAATAATGGTGGAAGGTGGATCTTAATCTGGCTGAAGCACACCTTTTTCTCTGTCTCTGTCTCTTACATATATATATTAAATATCTTATATC
>JAQMYF010000003.1:25047454-25064091 GCA_030014195.1 Neosilurus mollespiculum
TGTATACACACACACACACACACACACACACACATATATATACAACATGTCTATTATTACATGTTATATATGTAATGCATTATGTAATACATATATATTCCACATTAAGTTATCAAAATAGTACAAACTCTATCTTCCAAATTCAAAGTAGGTCAGTAATTAGCCTTAAAATTACATAGAAAACAGAAGAAGAATTTCACAGGATAAAGGAATCTGATCCAAAGAGGTGGCCTATTTATTGCCAAATTAAAATAAGAAAAAAGATACACTGCCCAGCCAAAAAAAGGAAAGAAAGTAAGAAAGAAAGAAAAAAGACAAAAGTCACACACTAATATTTTGTTGGATCACCCTTTGCCCAAATTACAGTGTTTATTCGGCATGGCCCAGACAAAATAAAAGTACCGTATCACTTTTAGCTTTGTTTACAGCATGTAAATGAAATGGAATTGTTTCAACAAACTTAAGCAACACATATTTCCATCCAGTGTTGGGTTCATTTTTCACTGACATCTTGAATTGATGAGGGAAAATTCAAACCACTCCACAAAATCTTCTCCGGCACATTCCGAAAACTTTTTACAGGGTTAAGGTCAGAACTCTAGGTTGCCAATACATATGTGACAATGATTCCTCATGCTCCCTGAACCACTCTTCCACTATTTGAGCCCTAAATTTATATCCGTTCTATCATGGATGAAAAAGTCCATTGATGTGATAACCTGCTCATTTAGTACATTCAGCTCATCGACTTTCTTAATATTCTTGCCATATAATGTTGCTGAACCTCGACCTGACCAACTGAAGCGACATGCCATGGGAATAACACACTGGGATCAAAGATAAAAGCGGTCCATCAATATATCAGCGTGCAGGATATTTTATTTTTGATGGGTTGTCGGTCTGTCCTAGTTGAAGGTTTTTTTTTGTTTCTTCCCCACTGATAAGGGATGACAAAGCAATTTTACATCTCAAAGTTCATACGTACACCCAGGCAAAACAAGAAGTTCTGAAAAACAAAACTGGATTTTTGATGACTGAGAACCAGTATTGACAATAACAAAACTTTATTAAGGATGTACAACATACCAACCTGGGAAGGCGAGACATTCACGCGCTTGGCACATGATGCCAGCCAAGTGACCGTATGCTTTCCGACTGCTGAGCATGCATATTCTGGGGTAGAATAACATTCTCGGAGGAACGCACTATCCAACCCTTGTATACATGAACTCAATGACACTCGTGCTTGGCCAATGTCGGGTTTAAGTGACAGGGAAGAAAGCGTATGCCATCCCACCCTCCCAAAGAGCTCAGCCAATTAGCACCCATTCTCCAACTGAGGCTCAAACCTATAATCTCTCAAGTGATAGTGGCGCACCTTGTCACCGCACCACTCAGGAGCCTGTACCAAGCATTTTCAGAGAAATGTATTAAATCTTAAGTTGTATGAAAGTGTTTTTAGACCTTCCCATTTTTAAAGGCATTTTAAAATTAGTTTGTTTATTGTTTATTAAAAGGTGCCAATAATTCTGGAAATGACCGTATGTCAATCAAAACTTGAAGCATGAGTTCTGAGTCATCTCGATCAGCCTCAATCAGGTGATCTTTCAGGAAGCAAAATGCTTTATAATTAAATTTATGATTTATTATTAAATTAAGATGCAAATTAAAAGCCATGCATAAACATTATAATAAAACATTTGCATTAAATAGTCTTACCTCCCCTTTTCAGTTTCTTCTGTTTGCACCTCCATGACATACTGCTGCCCATAACTATCCTATACGACAGAAAGAAAACATTAAAATGAAATCCAACAGCTCAAGCAGAACATACTGAATTATGTAATGTTTCTGATGGTCAATTTTCAGGATATCTGTATAGGGAATTTTGATGGTAATTAATTATTCATTTTTTTTATCTTACCCTCAGTAGTAAGGTATCTGCAATCTGAATTGGGCAGGAGGAGCAGCGAGCCAAAACACCGAGGCGAGGCCTCCACCTGAAAAGTAACAGCAGCGTACCCAAGGAACATAGTGCTCCAAGATGGGAGAGCCACACCTTCCAGCACACTCGTCTATAGCCCTGCACATCCTGGCAGATTAAACAATAAAATAATAATATTCCACAATACAAGTTGCTTCAGGTTAGGAAACATGATCTGACGAGAGGCAGTGACCTACAGGTCAAAATTACATATATTCAAAAGATATACAGTAGCTTGCAAAAGTCAAAATTCATTATTTTCTGGCAAATCTTTAAAAAAGAAAACTGCTGTTGCATGAATATTTCTTTGTACACTACTCTCACCTTTGGCTCTTACAACAGCTGTATGTTGAATTTGTGAAGAAATGTACAAAACAACAAGGAAAATTTCAGTATTATTTTGAATGAATGAATGGTGGCGGCAAAGGCGCGTCTGTTTGGAGTTTGCATGTTCTCCCAGTGCTTGCGTGGGTTTTCTCTCGGTACTCCGGTTTCCTCCCACAGTCCAAAGACATGCACGTTAGGGAAACTGGCTGTTCGAAATTGCCTCTAGGTGTGAGTGTGAATGGTTGTATGTGTGATGTCCTGCAATGGTCTGCCGGGATATATTCAGGGTGTACCCCACACCCAGGGTGTGAGATAGGAACCAGCCTCCCCAAGACTCTAGTAGGATTAAGCTTTTCAGCAAATGAGTGAGTGCAAGAATGAATTAATTGTCATTATATTCAGGTGCAGTGGAATTCGACATGACTACCCCCAATGTAATATGAAAATAGAAAAATAAAACAAATAACTAAAAATTAATAAAGCAGTCTAGAAAGGCAGCAGTAATGGCAGCGCAGTGTTTTAGAGCAGGTTAAATTTTCTAAAGTGTCGCTTGTGCAAATACAGCTTTTGGAAATGGACTGAATTCTTTGTGACTTCTACTTTTGTAATCCGAATATGTTCCCAGTGCTTTAATCAACTACACACACTAAAATTATGAGCAAGATGGTGGTGCAGGCAGACGCAGGAAACAGAAGAGGGGGAAGAGGGCGGGGTTAAGGGCTAAGCTTAATGCTAACCCTTACAAACCAGCCATTTCAAGCCTATTTCTCACCAACTCCCGGTCACTCAACAACAAGATGGAGGAGTTACGACTGCGCTTTAATTCACACCGCATGGATTATTGTGTACGGTAACGGTACTTTCTGAGACTTGGTTGGACACTTTCACCCCGGACGCCACGACTGAGCTTGAGAAAGGCCATGCTACCTTCAATTAGAAATAATAAGAGTTGTGTTCTTTTATTCACAATCTGGAAGTATTCCTGTGTCTGTAGAATAAAAAATAATTCTATAGCTGACCACAAGAAAATTCCCAGTTAACATAAATCTAGTTACCCCCAGTTCTGTGAGTAATGATAGCAGTCACCATTGTTTATTTAGTGATATAATCTGTTCATTCATTCATTCATTCATTTTCTGAACCGCTTAATCCTATTTAGGGTCGTGAGGAGGCTGGCGCCCATCTCAGCCAACTCTGGGCGAGGGCAGAAACACACTGATGGCAATACAGCCTACTCTTTACGAAAGTCAGCAATGGTTCTTTTACATGCCTCTTACCATAGACAGTGAGAGATATGGCCAGCCTTTGATAACCCAGTTAGCTGCACTGGGGGTGATAAAATCTGTTAACCTATAATTGGGTCATAAAGCATAGGATCTAAAAGGTTAAAGGTTAAGTTACTGGTTAATGAGGCAGGATGTATATTGTTCCACAAATATTGTACTCCTTGGATACCATGTAAAACATATATCTTGTGTTGTCAAGTAAAGGTCAAGTAAGGTCAATCACAGGGTCCCCTATTGGCACAAGACATGTGCATAGGTGTGGCCTGAAGACAACTGGATGGATATTCTTGAAATTTATATTTCATGTGTATTGTTTACACACACATAACCAGTCGACAAGCTGGAAACGCCCCGAAGAGGATAAAGAAAACGAGGTTCACATCGTCTGATCGCTGGAGAGGTTGGATAGACTCCGACCTTGTGAAACACGGCCGCAGGCAAGATCACACGTATTGTAATTATTCTGATGTATTTAATTAAATTAATCAGTTGGGAACTGATCGTATCTGCTTGGTCTTTCACACATCAATGAACACAAGGAACCGGTGAGGCCTAGAGAAGATGGTTCCTTTTACTTCAGAGCAGACAGAACCAGCATGTCCGGTAAGAAACGGGGAGGAGGCCTGTGTGTTTACATCAACAACAGCTGGTATTCCAAAGCCATAATTAAAGATATTCACTACGGTCCAGATATAGAGTATCTGATGGTACAGTGTAGGCCTTTCTACCTGCTGAGAGTTTATGTCCGTATGTATAACCGCAGTTTATATGCCGCCCCATATATGCAGAGCACCATACTGAAGAAATCCTTGACTTGACTTGAAACTGAATGGCTTGTATGTCAGTCTGCATCGTGATTGGCTGTTGTGTATTGCAATGCTGAACTTTAGGAGCCTGTCAGTGGTGAAAACAAGCAGTTTATTTTAAAGCAGTTGTTGCTCTGTAGGATTACAGTGGAGTGTATAGCCATTTTGCAGTTGCCAGCTGTTAGTGGTCTAACTCAGTACTGGACTGACTTCAATCATTTTTATCCCTAGTGAAAAAACAGAACACAAGAGATGGGAAAAATAATGCCTGGGGTAAAATATACTTAAGTTTTCCTTAAAAAAAAACCATATCAGCTGATTCCATAAAGTTTGTAATTATATTCAATCATTTTTATAACCAAATCTCATAATATCCCAGAAACACATCTTTCGATATAGTTCATCATGATATCAATGTAATATCATTGTATCCCGCAGCCCTAGGATATTTTTCAAGCATGGTGTATACAATATACGCACTCCACTAAAGTCCACTCCAAACACTTTAACGTTCAAACGTTATGTCTATTTCACACTACCCACCTTGTTTTTAGTTCTAATTTAGTCTTAGCCATCAAGACGTACAGCCCCATCACACGACACCTACCAAACAGGGAGGCACATAATGCCAGCCAAGCACAATTTTTGGAACTGCTGTGCATACATATTTAGGGACAGCCTAACAGATTCGATGGAAAGTGCCATCGACCCCTTGTATGTATGAGCTTACAGACACCCATGATTGACCAGGGTCATGTATGAGTGACAGGGAAGAAAGTGTATCCCTCCCTCCCTGACGGCTCGGTCAATTAATTGCATCCATCAACCGAGGCGCAAACTCTCAGGTCCCCTAGAGCCTTCTTCAGATCAGGTCTGGAGACTAACTTCTTTCTTTTGTCTTTTTCTAACCATTTTTGTTGATTTTTTTCCCTTGTTTTGCTTTGTTCTCTTGACGGGATCGTGAGATACTCCAACATTTCTTTTATGTCTCACTGCTTTGAAGTGTAAACCATATGTTGAAATAAACAGTTAAGAGGTACACTTATGGTCAATACCATTTGACAGGCAGAGTGTGCGTCTGCAGCTCCAGAATCCAGAAATTCGGACGCTGGGCCTGCGTCGGTCAGCATACTCGGCCGCTGACAGCAGTTCCCTGCAGAGAGAGTTAACCACAGTCTGATCAAATATCAGCAGTAAGGAAAGCAAGAAACAATTTAGCACAGAAGAAACGTGGCGTACACACACCTTGTGTACACAAAAGCTGAGCAGGAACGTTTCCTTCATGATCATTAAAGTGGATGACATGGAAAATTTGGATTTGGAAAGGGTTATAAGGCCATTTCCAAATTATATGATATATATATATATATATATATATATATATATATATATATATATCGCCTTATAACCCTTTCCAAGTTGATGGGTAACAATAAGTGCTTCTCTAAGATCCTTGCTGATGTCTTTTGTCCTTGAGTTTAAGGGTTAAGACAGAGCTGAATGTTCCAAATCAGCAAAGTACCAAAACTTTTATAGAGGTGCTCACACTTACTGCTGTTCACTTAATCAAGCGCATTTCATCAGCAACACCTGTCCGCTAATTACCTTCTGAATTCCTATGGAAGCAAGAGGGGTGTACTTCATTTTTTTTTACATTAGATTTTGTAAAAGAAATAATGACAAAGCTGTTGTGTTTTGTTTCACTCCTGAGGTTAGAGTTTGATGATGATTATCAAATGATTATAGTTTATTATCCTGATATGTAAAACTGCAGAACTGAAAGAGGATGTCATTTCTTTTTTTGGGTGTGTGACTGTAAGTCTTATTAAAAAGGGTCAAAAGTTTAGGACTCAAGAATATTGTAAAAGATTACAAAACTGTCAAACTGAATCTTCTAATTCCAAGATTGCAGAATTCTGTACACACCAGAAAGACTTTCCACTGCTGATGAAGTAAACTCTTTTACTGAAATGATTTGGAGTATAAGTACCATTGCCGTTAGAAGATAACCAACTAGACTTCATGTTAAACTATAGTGAAGTTTCTGCTACTTGGTTCGTATTTTTATCGGGTTTCACCCAGATGAGGATGGGTTTCCCTGATGACTCGTGGTTTCTTCCTCGTGTTGACTTCTTCTTGCCATCATTGCATTGTTGTTGACCAAATGTGTTTTGTTAAGCTGCTTTTGCAAGGAAAATTTTGGCTCTGCATTTAACCTATCCAAAGTGAGCATACACACTTGGAGCTATGGGCAGCCACACAGCGGAGCCCAGAGAGGAGTTGGGGATTATTAGGCGCCTTGTTTAAGGGAACTTCAGCCATGAAATTCCCTTTCAATTTCAATTCTGTAATTGAAACAGCGACCTTTCAGTGCCAAAACCAGTTCTTTAATCACTGGGTAATGGCTTCCCCCGAATGTTGTACTTGACATCAGTGAAATAGTCAACCTATTAACTACGCTACCGATCAAAAGTTTTAAAACAGTCTTCTTTTTGTAGTTTAATTAAAAATTTATGCAGATCAAGTCCAGTGAAGGAGCTGAAAAGGAACAAAGGTAAGCGGTATGTCAGAACTAACATAAGAAAAAAACAAGACAATAGGTTTCGAATCATGGAATGGCAACACAGCCTCCAGACTTAAACTCTATCATGCTGGTTTGGGATGAAATGGACAGAAGGGTGAAGACAAAGCAACCAAAAAGTGGAACACATCTCTGGGAACTTCTGTACCAGTGTTGGAAGAGGTTCCAGAACAATATTTGATTTCCACTGTTGAAAGAACGCCACATGTATGTTCAGCTGGATATCCGAAAAGGATCCTCCTCTGATGAGTCAGTAGTTTAGATTTAAATTGGTTTAACTGAACAGTCGCCTCCAACTCACCCCCCCCAGCATGCTTTAACAGGAAACTGGAAACATGGAGGTGTTCTAAAACTTTAGACCAGTAGTCTATAACATAAGGTGAATGTTTCATTACTACCTTTCACTTCTAAATTATAAATCGGTGGTAATGTCGAGCCATGTTGTGAAGTGGCAAGGTCTCATGAAAAACCTGACTGGGAGGAACACAATACACAAACACACCGAGTAAAGGATCTTAAAAAAAAAACCTGTTGTGCCAGTATTGTCTCAATTTACACTAGTAAGTCTGTGTACCCAAGACTGAAGCAGTATCAGTGTAGTTCGCAGTTACTAATTCAATGTTTAAGACATGAAATTATAGGTGTTACACTAGTATTAAACAGTACGGATTCAGCCCATGGATTTAAACTTGATCCTGTAACAATAACTCAATCTACAAAAGTCGTTCAGCTTTGTCCTGGCTTAAATCTTTTTTATGATGGAAGCTCAGCATGACAAACCAGTACACTTACAACTCTATCAAATAAAATGCACATTATTATCTTACCTTGAAGTTTTCTTTCTTGACTTGAATCAAAACCAACTCCTTGCTCTAAACTTATGACATACTGACTGTCTGTAGCTGAGACGCAATGAGCTTTTGAGCCAAAGATCTGTGTGTGTACGTGTGTGTGTGTGCGCGAGAGAGAGAGAGAGTGAGAGAGAGTGTCTGTGTGTGTGTGTGTGAGAGAGAGTGTGTGTGTGTGTGAGTGAGAGAGAGAGAGAGAGAGTGAGAGAGTGTCTGTGTGTGTGTGTGAGAGAGAGTGTGTGTGAGTGAGAGAGACAGAGAGAGAGAGCGTGTCTGTGTGTGTGAGAGAGAGTGTGTGTCTGAGAGAGAGGTTGTGTCTGAGAGAGAGAGAGAGAGAGAGAGTGTGTGTGTGTGTGTGTGTGTGTATGTGAAAGACAGTGTGAGAGACAGAGAGAGAGAGAGTGTGTGTGTGTGTGTGTGTATGTGAAAGACAGTGTGAGAGACAGAGAGAGAGAGAGTCACACGAGAGACACCGGCTCAGCTGTGTGCAAATACAGGAAGCACCACCTCCCTTTCTTCACACTCCTTAAATTAAAAGAATGGACATTCCTCAGCTTCTGTACACTTTATAGAATTTTGTGTCCGATCTGAGTCAGATTTATGTCTGATCAGAGCATTTAAAAGCTGGACACAGTCTGTCGTACACGTCTGACAGCCTGATTTGGTGTTCATACAGCTGAAGCCTGTCATTTCAGTCTGACCTGTTCATGAGGATCATACAAACCTGATCTTTAAAGGCTTAAAAAGGTGAAACAGTAATCATGGTTAAAGCACTGAAATATGAATAAATTGCCACTCCACCCAAGACATGTATTACCATAGCAACTAAAGGTGTGTTCAGTTAATACCTATAACATTCATTCCAGGTTGTAGATTCAAGGATGTGTAACAACAAATATTTAAAAAAAAACAACAGAGAAGAAGAGACTCAACTGCATTCTTCATAACACCACAGCTGTTACCATTCAGAGAAAAACAACTGACCTGTGTATTATATAATCACTTATCTTATCTAGTAGTCTAAGCTAGACTAAACAGCAGTCGACTTAGAAGTGCAGTAACATTAAAGATCCAAAACCAAACAGATGTGTTGTGTGTATCTGTATATTTAGTACACATCTTTAAATCACAGGACTCACCTGCTGGATCCATAACACAATTTATCACCCTAAATCCATCCTGATTTATTTCCCAGCTGTGTAGTTTTGTCCGCCACTTCCCCTGAGCACAACTACCGGTCTACATGACCTGATTTTGCTCTGGTACTTCTGCAAACTAAAGTAAGAAACCACAACTAAGGCTCTCAGAAAGCATGTCGACTTGTACAGTTCATCTTCTTCTTCCTTTGTACACGCGGAGGAAAACAAACCGCTGTAACACTGCCACCTGGTGGACACCTGGTGTAAATGCTCATTCTCTGAATGAATCCATAAAGGTGGACGTCATGATGGTGAAGCCCAGAAGGCATTTAACGCCCCCTAGTGGCTACTTCTGCAATCAGGTCTCAAGGTGTGCTAATAATTTTAGGATTATTGTCATATCTTTCTTGTAAAATTCACCACATATTCAATACAGAGGACAGATCAGGACTGCAGGCAGACAAGTTCAATACCTACATCCTCTTCCTCTGCAGACATACCTTCATAACCTTCATAATATGTGCACAGTGTGGTTTTCTGTTAGACCCCCACCATGTTACTTCCCCTGGGAATGGTCTTAACAACAAGTCTGTCCACCCAGCAGTATTGGATACCAGTGAAAAATACTGGAAAGGTAACCCGTGATAGACTAGCATCCCATCCAGAAGGAGTTGAACTCCTAATCGCTATGGGTATTATCTCCGGTCTGATTAGCCAGTAGGCTCAGGTGTAAAAAGCCCAACTGACTTACCTACAATGTGGCTGTGCATCGTCTGGTTGAAGTATCACATTCACACCTAACGGCAATTTAGAGTAGCAAGTTGACCTAATGGATGGGCGCCAGGCTCCCTGCGACCCTAATTAGGATTAATGGTTCCGAAAAGGAATGAATGAACAAGTTGACCTAATGTGCAGGTTTTTTCGTCTGTTGAAAGAAACCAGGGTACCTGGAGGAAAACCATGCAAACGGGAAAGAACATGAAAACACTACATAGAATGAGATTCAAACCCCAAACCTTCTCGATGTGAGGCGACAGTGCTAACCATTGAGACACTGTGCTACCTTGCTGTTTTCTAAGTTTAAGTAATTATAATGTAATTTCAAAATGGCTGGAGCCTATCTTAGCCAACTCTGGGTGAAGGCAGGGTACACCATGAACAGCTCACCAGTTTATCACGGGGCCAACACACACACACACACACACACACACACACATATACATACATACATACAACCATTCACACTCATGCCTGGGGGGAAATTCAGAACAGACACTTAGCCACTTGGCTAATGTGCATGTCTTTGGACTGTGGGAGAAAACCAGAGTACCTGGAGAAAAACTACACAAGCACTGCGAGAACATACTCCAGACAGAAATGCCCTCACTGAGCCCAGGTTTCGAACCCAGGACCTTCATGCTGTAAGGCGGACCTGCCAACCACTACACCACCAGGCAGTGCTTCACTTTATGTTGTTTACATGTATTTTAACTGAAAAATAGAGTCCAATTCTGCCATTTTCTAATGTTGTGATGCATCCTGGGAAACCTTATTTTCTAAAATCTGCTGCTTATTTTCATTTCTTTTTTTTTTTCTCTTTCCTTTTTTTTCTTGTCTAAAATGTCTTTACCAGGCTGAAGTCCCAGTATGCTGAGGAAAGCCAAGGGCTGAAACGCATCCATCACTTGCTGCCATGCATTATTCAGCTGATATAAAATTATCTGTCAGTGCTGATCTTTTGATTTTTGGAGTTCCAGTTTGACCAGCTGGTACAACATCCTTACCAGTTTAGGATCCAGGCACTTTCACTTATAATTGTTTCTCATTTAAAATTACAATATAAATTTAAAATGAATATAAATGAATGTGCTCTCTTGTGCCATTTAGGTTTTTCTGGATTGGAGGAGAGAACGCCGACATTGTTTTATATTGATTCAAACACTGTAAATGTCCTTTGGCTGTTTCCTGGCATGTTTTTTTTTTTTTTTTTTTTTTTTTTTTTGTATTAAAACACACATTATTAAAAGGTTTATCCATGCTCAGTGTTCACATGTATGACATTTGAAATTATTGTTGAATCAGTTATTGTAGGGTTACTGCTGAAAGCTTTTGACTTTATTTTCTCTGTTTTAAAAGCTGCTGGAAGTAGGAGCTGCTATTATCAAAAAATTCAACAGCAAAGAACCTTGTAATTCAAAGTGAGACTGCAGAGATGATAATGGAGACAGATGCTATTGTAACAGATGTGCCTGAGCAAGGTCAGCTTTCAGTGACAGAGCTTGCACAAAGACCTACAGCCTCTAGATAGTGACGTTTAAGAAATAAATCAATGTGAACATTGATAAGCTCTCCACTTAATTCCAAAAATCCTTAAAATTCTTGAATTTGTGTAACAAGTAGTTTAACATGTCAGAAGTCAACCGATGTTGTTTGGAGCGATGAAATAGTCGCAGTGTTAGGCATGACAGTAGAGACAAAAACCTTTGCAAAAGGATCATAATAAAATCAGTGACCCTTGTAACTAGTGAGGCAGCACAGAATAACAGGATCCAGAGAAAGCAAAGTTATGGCATTCACTACCATCTCAAAAGGAAACACAACATCTGCAAGTGGCCACATGCAGAGAAACACAAAAGGCAAACACACACACACACACACACACACACGCACATATATATATATATAGATAGATAGATAGATAGATAGATTTAGATATAATGTAGACATTTATGTTGACATTAATTTCTGAAGCGCTTTTCTTATTAATAATAATAATAATAATAATAATAATAATAATAATAATAATAATAATAATAATAATAAAGGGAATTCATATTTATCTGTCCGCTTTCATTCATTGATGAAAAAGTTACCATGTGTAGTATTAAACTGTATTATACTTGGGGGGGCCACCACACCGTGATATTGAATCGAATCATGTGATCAGTAAATATGCACACATTATTAGAGTATATTTATGATATGGCAATGAAAATACAGTTGTTTTTAGTGGTCTTCATTCGATGTATAATAATACATGAATTCGATGAAATTTCAAAAGAACAGACCACAGTTATGTCAATGCTATTTATTTAAATGAAGAGAATGTTGGTCTCTAATTTATTCATTCATTTGCCTAACCGCTTAATCCTAGGCTCACAAGGATGCTGGTGCACTAACTCAGCTGACACTGGGTGAAGGTGGGGTACACCCTGCACAGCTCGCCAGACCATCCCAGGGCAACACACACACAGCACATTCACACTCACACCTAGGGTGAGTTTATAATAGCCAGTTAGCCTAATGTGCATGTCTTAAGACTGTGGGAGGAAACTGGAGCACCTGGAGGAGAACATGTAAACTCCACACTGTGGAAAAAACACACTTGCTGTAAGGCGCTAACCACTACACCACCGTACCGCCCACATATTGTTTTCCTACTGTATAATTCCTAATATTTTTGAATACAAGCATCGTCCCAACCTATAATGTTCATCCAGTTCAAAAGTGTTTTATATACAGGAGGGATTTGATGGATGCATTTTTGTACTGAACACTTTTATGTTATTTTATGTATCTCCACAACTCATCAGCTGTCTTGTCTGTCTTGAACATTTACATGCTGCCTGAGTATGTAAGTGATATAATGCGAAATCTCTCGACATAGCAGATTCCAAAATATAAGCATACATGCACTAGATGTCATATATTGTCTGAAAATATTTCAGTGTTTGTGTGGGAATGAGATTGAAAGAAAGACTGATATAATCTGTACTGGTCAGTAAGTACTACACTGTAGGTATAAGAATGATATTCCAGGATAAATATAATATATAGGTGAGAAAACATCTGATATTTATCATAGGTCACATTTTTTCAGGAAATGTCTGTGTATATGTAGTTTCAAATATGTGATTATTTTGATGGACAGAGAGTGTACAGCCAAATTTCAGTGTCTGTATGGAGATCAATCCTAGCCATGAGAATTGCTAATGAGAATTTTTGTAGGTAAAAGTATTGAGAAATAACACATCTCCACAAAAAGGGCCCAGTTGTGCTTCAACTGCACTTTTAATAAAACAGACATTTCATCTTCACAACAGCAATGTCTGGAGATGGAGAGGAAGGAAAAAGTGGGTCAGGGCTCTTTTTGCTGCCAGGCTAGATGCACTCATTTAACTAGAGAGTCATTTCGAAGGAGACCTGTAAAGGTTATTGGACAGAGTCAAGGAAAAACAAGGCAAGTGCTGAAGACCACTTATACTCCGCACAGCACAAAGAGCCCTGGCCGTCCATATGTTCCCCTCGCTCTCCTTTATTTACAGATAAAATCAAATACATTCATTAATTTCACTAAATAACAAATCTGTCAATCATTATTTTTACAGAGATGTATTTCATCCAGTCAAACAATTCATGTCACATTTCTGCTTTCAGGCTTTTTTATTTTCCACACTCCATTACTCTATATTCCTGGTACACAATTTATTATTCATTTCTAACATTCCCTAACCCTGTGTTGACTTAAGTCCCATAAAACAATATGCAGAACTATTTACATGAGCAATCATCTCAAACTATTCTGTCACAAAACCACAGTCATCATCCCGTCCCCCTCCCATATGGGTTCCTAAATCCATTCCAAAGAAACAATTGACCAAAAAATTAAAAAAAGAACGAAAATAAAGTGAAGCAGTTCAGTCTCACTGCCCCATTTAACACTGCATGGATTTGTGCCCCCACCTCCACCCCTCCTCCACCCCCACCAATTTTAAAAGTGCATGCCTAGATTGAATTAAAAAATTACCTGTACAGAAAAAAGACCCTCAAAATATTACTAATTCCCCACCACCACCAAGCCCCCAACCTTTCTTACCCAGACCACCCTGATGGATCTGGCATGTGGATAAAAGTCATGATTTCTTTGTTCTTGAGTCTCCGTCTGTGAAATCTCAAATACTGAACTGCAACGAATGGCTGTAGAAAGTCAAAAAGGTGGTTTGAACTGTCATGGGACTGTTGAAGAGGGTCTCTGAGGCAGCATTTAGGAATGGTGCAGTTAAGGGGGTAGTGTGGTTCAGAGTCAAAGGTGACGGGGGCTAGGATGACCGTTATGGTAAAGCTTTTGCTTGATATGCACCATGTTTCCACTGGACTCGTCCAGCTGTCGTAACTGTGTACGTCTACGGAGATCCCGCAAGTTGCAGAACTGTGGGAGCCAGGACCAGGATGGTGTGTCTGTGAAAATAAATGCCAAATAATATATATATAGTATTATTATGCACCTCCATAGTCATATATTACATAAATTGCATACCAAAAAGGCAACATTAAACCACCAGTGCACTCTTTAAGTCTCATGTGGGTGCCCCTATAGCTAAAAAGTCAAATAGAGAAGCCTTAAAGAAATTGTGTTGTGATTTTTACCCAAATTTATTTAAGAAAAAGTCATCTATAAGTGCCATTAATAAACAAAATACTTGTGTATATCTGTTAAATAGAATTTCAGCTTGCAAATAAAATGAGTCTAGAGTTTTTGAGCCAAATATTGAGCAAATAGAAATGAACTGTTTAGGATCTTGTTAGGCTAAAGTGTTTTCAACGACTGAGCTTGTGTTGCAACCCCCTAACAAACATAAAGTATAAACCCAATTCATGTCTAGTAACCTTCGTAAACCAAATTTCCATCTATATGAATGATAATGTCTTGTTTGATGACACTATTCATGATATTTAGGCTATTTTCTTCAAACAACCAGGACACTACCCCTTAAATGGTACTTCCCATGTTCCTCTGTTCCTTTAATCAAAGTAAAGTACAATCATGACATAGGTAATATTAAAAAGTGTTTAAATAAGTAAAACTTTACAAACATATAGCACTTTTTTACCTTATAATATTCAAGAAGGGCATCAAAAATCAAACAGAGCTTAACTGCTTTTAGTAATACAAAGAAGACTTGATACAGAGAACAAAGAGCATGGAATGATCTCTGCAGAAATGGAAGTTACACTGACAACCTTATGTTTTCATTTCATTTCATTTACATTTACAGCATTTGGCAGACGCTCTTATCCAGAGCGACTTACAATTTATCATTTTTATACAGTTGACGGTTAAGGGCCTTGCTGAAGGGCCCAACAGTGGTGACAGTGGGGATTGAACCGCTGACCTTCGGATCAGTAACCCATCGCCTTAACCACTAAGCCACCACTGCCCTGTCATGTGACTATATTTAATAATATTCAACTATACCAAAAATCAGTATCATATAATCTATATTGTATATACATCAGGGTTGAGGTGAACCTGGAGCCAATCCCATCTGACTTCAGGCCAGAGAAGCACTACACCCTGGCTAGACCTGACCCAGACTATGCAGTCTACTGCAAACGATGTTCTCGTTTCTCTGTACCAAGGCAAAGTGCATTTTTGTTTCCATGGCAACAAGTTAACCTGTTTTAGAGAGATTCCAACATGAAATCATATTTTAAAGGGTTAAAGGTGTGACATGTTTTTTATTAGTAAATTAATATCTGACATTGATTGCATTGATTATTTTTTCATAATAGCATGTCCTGGAGTGTTTTATTCCTTACTTTCTGTACACAAAGAAATGGTACAGTGTCATAAACAGTTCACAGTCCAGTCTAATAATATAATAGCCTAACAGAGTCAACAGATGCTTTTGCCATTTATCAAAACTATTGGTTAAGAAGGCCTCTCTAAGAGACATCACACACTGATTTATTGATAACTTGAAACTCCTTAACACTTCATACAAACTGATGCTGTGAGACAATGTTGTTATACTGGGAATTGCACATCTTTCATATGTTGCCATCACTTTCTCATCCCTGTCTTCCCTTGTAAACTGTTTTTTTTTTTTTTAAACACATGACACACATATGCATGATTGCTACAGTCTGTAACATTCATTCATTCATTCGTTCATTCATTCAGCATTATCCCACTTGGGTCGTGGGAAGGCTGGAGCCTATCTGAGCTGACTCTAGGCGAAGACATGGTACACCCTGAACAGCTCGCCAGTCCATCGCAAAGACAACACACAACCATTCACAGACACACTCACACCTATGGGCAATTTGGAACAGCCTAATGTGCATGCCTTTGTACTGTGGTAGGATACCCAACAACCCAGAGACCTTCTTGTTGTAAGGAGGATGTGCTAACCACTACGCCACCATGTGGCACCCTATAATAATAATAATAATAATAATAATAATAATAATAATAATAATGGTAATTATTATTATTATTATTATTATTATTATTATTAGTGCTTTATACTGTTCAGAGTCACTGAGAATTAAGAGCCTTCCTGGAATGCAGCATAATCAGTCCATCCATAGAGGGTCCTACAGTACATACATCCAAATTCATACACCTGCTCATACCTACAGGCATTTTAGCATAAGTAATCCATCTAGTGATCTGTTGCTTATTATAAAGGTCATTGAATGAGTACACATTATGTGATATGACATACTGACATGTACAATATAATTCGTTTGAACTTGAAAACAGCATCTAACTTGATTACAACATACTAACACATTAAACCAAATGTGTGTGTGTGTGTGTGTGTGTGTGTGTGTGTGTGTGTGTGTGTGTGTGTGTGTGTGTGTGTGAGAGAGCGAGAGA
>JAQMYF010000003.1:25067609-25091076 GCA_030014195.1 Neosilurus mollespiculum
TGTGTGTGTGTGTGTGTGTGTGTGTGTGTGTGTGTGTGTGTGTGTGTGTGTGTGTGTGTGTGTGTGTGTGTACTTGTGTGGGGGGATGCTCACTCACACATGTCTCCCTGTTGCTTGTCTTCTCTTTCCAGCTGCTCTCTTTCTATTTATAGCTCTCACGAAGCAGGAGCGTGCAGAGGGACCGGAGGGATAGAAAAATGTGTATGTGTGTCTTGGTGTATGTGCTTCTATGTGCGAGTGTATGTATGTGTGACTGTGTGAGTGAGTGTGTGTGTGTGTGTGTGTGTGTGTGTGTGTGTGTGTGTGTGTGTTTCTGCTCATGACTGGAAAAGGGAATTTGACCGTGTCATCCCCCCTCTACCTTCAATCCTCACCTTCACTCCCCATCTCCTGGAGGCTAAATGAGGAATGAGGATGACCTGCCATCAGCATCACTAAAAGCCTTGGAGAGCTCCACTACAGGGGCATCCCCACTACCTTTCATTAGCTTCAACTATTTATAGAAATATTTTTTCTTCTTCTATGCAGACAGAAACGTCATCCCATTATAATAGTTGCTATTTTAAGCCATATCGTGATGAAGGAAAAAAAGCATTTCCAGGACCTCTTTTCGGTGTGAGTTGTCCCCATTTGTAACAATACAGACTATACAGGTATTCATCATTCTTGGAGAAATGCAGCATTTTAATCAGATATCGAATCTCTTAGTTGTGTGGAAGGTTATGTCTAAATGTTTATGGGACAGTATTCCTTCATAAATGCATTTGTTTTTCTGCCTGAAACCATGGTTTGTCCATAATGATTGTGAGAACTGTCAAAGACATCACAAATCATTTAAACACTAATTAACATGAATGACTTCATAAGTAATGACTAACTAATGACTACATATTAGCCATATTACCCACAGTCAGACTCACAGATTACTTAGAAATGCAGTAGTCAGTTGAGAAACGTACATATAATTCATATCAATTTTACACAACTAGTATAGCTTTATATCTGTGCAATTGCTAAATGAATTGTAAATATATATTTGTGGTGTGTCACCAAATAATGAGTAAATCAAGTGCAGCCAATACAGAGAAATTAGTGAAAATATCTAACAGAAAACTAAGTTGTAAAGTTTGTGGTGTGTCAGTTGAGAGTAATGCATAGCGCACATTTATTCGGCCTAAAAAACAATTTTTATGCTTTTTTACAATATAATATTGAAGGTAACCCAGCAACATAGGCATTCTCAATCTGCCAATGAGCAATGTCATTGGGCGAAGCAGAGGCCTGCAAAGAATACAGATCCAAATCTGGAATAAGAGTGCTTGCTAATTGTGTGACGTTTACACTGTCACACAAATATTTTGTTGAGGGTTCATTATAGAATAAGTAATATATTTACAGCAAAATTTAGAATCAAGATATGTGGGTCATTTTGGTCACGGATCAAATTGGTGTATCTCAGAATTCAGTTTTTCTACGTTCAACTCATTTATGTTTGGCTATTTGCCTTCCTCTTAAATTTATTTTGAGTATTTAATACCAGCTACTTTCCTATGAGAGATTTAGCTAGTTAGTTAGCTCCTTAGGTGTTTTATTTGAAATATGGCAAACACAACTAATGTTGTCGATGAGATTTTAGGAAAAGTCTTCTTTATGCTTATACTGTGTTCCTCTTATTTTAAATATCACGAGCCATCACTGATATTCATATCAGTGTTATTGAAGTTATGCTGCTTACTACAGGCTGATTTCTTGAGAAAAACAAAGAAATTCTGTAATCGTTGGACTTTAAGCGGTTGGATTAAAAAAAAATGCACAAATGAAAAAAGAAATCTTAACCTAATCTTAACCTTATATTTTGAAATTCTTCATATGAGCCAAGGCAGGTGTATTTATGGTTTTTTTTTTGTTTTTGTTTTTTTTTTTTTTGAGGGAGCATCTTCCGTTGTTACCTCCAAAAAGTAAATATACCCTCCTGAGACCCAAAATTAATTTTGTGTGTCTTCTCATTTCTTCACACTACTTCTGTCTCTCACCACCCAAGAACTATTGAACTTGATCAATGTCTTCAGACAAGAAGAAGGAAAAGAGTAATACCCAATGGCTCTCATATGAGGATCTTACAAGGACATACATACAATATTGTTTTATAAAAAATATGATGTCCTCATAAGAAGACATTGGGGTCTAGAGAGGATAAGGGAAAGTAACAGGTAATATGTAGCATGGGTATATGTTTGCTACAGGTTTCAACAATATGCTTACTTTTTGTTTTCCTATTGTTTTCATTCTGCCATCATTTATTCTGCTATACATGTGAATGATGAAAGTTAAAAAAGCTTTTTCTTTTGAAAAGAGTACACCCATTTCCACTTCTCACATAGAATACAAATATCTGTTGTTCAGCATTCCTGGTGACTACAATAAATAACTCCTAGACTGCTGAGTGCTTTAGTTATATTGACTGATGGTGTCCTGTTCACTACAACATCATAACCTTGACCCCATTCGTAACTATGACAACAGCAAAGGAAAGTAAACAGTCTTCTACAGTATATAGGTAATGTGTATGTGCCATGACAGCAGCACGGTGGTGCAGTGATTAGCACTGTCGTGCCTCTGAAAGCCCTGCAATAGACTGGTAACCTGTTCAGGGTGTACTCTGCCTCTATTCCAAAGTGGGGTTGTCAAATTGATTGGAGTCAACTGGGATTGGCTCCAGCTTCCCCTGCAACCCTGATGGATTAGCAGTATATAAAATGGATGGATGGATCTCACTGCTTAATGGAGAAACCTTTAGTGAAATCTGCTAACCTATATAATTTTAAGAATTCTCAGCCATTTACGAAAGAAAACCTAGGCTACATTCTAGAAATTTGTAATTTAATCATTACAAGTTGCATAGTCAGTCTTATATTGGCATCATAGTGCAAACTTTAGTCTGGACACAGAAGACAATCTTTAAGAATCATGGTTCCTACCTAACAATTATGACAAAACATTTTAACCTGTGCAATATTACAGTACTCAATCTTATGTGAACAGTTATACAGTTTCTTTTATACCACAAAGTTGAAATTGTGAGCAAACACATGATCATGATAAGGGCTAAAAAAAACTGTGAGAGTAACAAAAATTGCCAATACTGTACATACAAAAGTCTTAATCATGTGCATAAAATGTGTATATGTAAATATACTGCATTTCTTCAATGTTGCTGTTTTGCCCAAATGAATGTCATTGTTAACTTGTATTTTTAACTTTCAATGACAATTAAGTTAAATCCAATGTTTATTTACAGCTTTACAATTAATAATAATAATAATAATAATAATAATAATAATAATAATAATAATAATAATAATAATAATAATAATATAGTTCAGTCAGACAGCTTACTAAGGCTAAATATACGTAATTCCATGGGCAGGCATGTTTTACGGCATCTTGCTAATGTCCAACAGTCGAAATTGAAGTGTAATTTTAGACTGTCAAGCATAGTTTTCTTTACAACAACAAAGAAATTAATAATAGTGGACTAGAGAAACTGGGGGGAGGGAAATCATGCCTTTGAAGCAGTAGTACTATACCAGCATACTTAATGCACAGTTCAAAGTAAAAATTTAATGAACTGATCCATGTGGCATTGCTCTGGGAGCAGCTGAGTGAAAACAGACATGAGGATCAGAAGGAATGGAAGAATAACATTGTGAGGTAGCATCAAATTTATTGCATGAGAATGCAGAATTGACTGTGAGATAATGCTAATCATATATATTAACTGCAAGAGAACATAAAAGAGTAAAAAGGTAAAATTCTTACCATGACCCTAAGGGGCTTCATACCATTGCATACGTCTCTACCTACATATTAAAGCTGAATGTAGATATTAGAATAATTTCAAATATATTGTGACACTCAAGTCAGATGAGAGAATCTTTCAGATCACTTTTTGATATTTGTATTTATGTCAAGCCAGCAGAGTGAAATCACCTGCTCATGGCCCTTTTTTCTCTTTCAAAAGTGTCCCATCGCGGTAAGCAAAAAGAATTATTGTCTCTCTAAAGTTTAAAAATATCGCTGCTGTTGAGAAACAGGTCATTGATTAAAACTCTCTGTTTTCTGTAAAGTACTGCACAAATCTTGTTAAGCATTAGTGCATCTACTAACACTGTGACTGTAGCAAAATTCTCTTTCTGAATGCCTAATGACATCACTGGCTCATCCATTCTCCTACACACTATCCAAGACCTCTCATTATACTACAGTAACAATGAGTAATAGAAATCTTTTGCATTCTGATACTCTTAGGACTTCATTAATCATGACACTGGACATAAGAGGTGTCAGTTTAAAGCAGTCTAATTATTCTGTTACCAGAAGAAGTGTTGGGGTGTATCACTTCTTTCTTATATTTGTTACACATTGACCAAACACCATATACGTCTATGAACATGAATCCTTTAGTCCTTATATTGATAAATGTATACAGTGCATGGCTCCTTTACACTTACCATAGTAGCGGCTGGCTCTCCAGGCTCGCACGGCACAGTGTAACGCTCCGTCCAGCCACAGCAATAGCCAGCTGATGCAGAAGCCCAACAACAGCCCCAGCATGAGGTCCATCTCCTGCTTCGTCACGCTGTCACTCACAAAGTAGTTCTCTGATGAGTCCACCAGTGAATGGTCCCCATCGTATGGAATTACATAATGCACATGGTGTCTGAGAGAGAAAGAAAATATAAAGTGTTGGAGTCTCAGGAGTCTACCTGTACAAGATTCACTCCAGTTACTAAATATCTAGTAAATAATTTATTGGTATAGTTACTGTGTGCATGTGCATGTTGCCCTGTAATTGTATTCAGGTTGTTACTCTTCCTCACACCTGAGCACGAAACTCACTGAAACCCTTACCAGGATTAAATTATTAATGAACATGAAGAAATTATTAAATGAATGAATTGAGATATGCCTCATTATTGTCATAAACATTAAGCAAATATCTATGAAGGATGCATGTGCAAAATGCATATTGATTGGTCAATATTTTAAAATCGTTCTAACATAAATGCTTCACTGGTGGATGCTGAGAGTTCTACATGGGATATGTTTCTTTTCTGGTGTATATTTGTTTGTTGCATGAAAAAACAAATATTGTGGAATATTTTGCTTGAATTCTAGCAATCCTAGTTTTCTTTCTCAAGTTAATGCTTGATACCATTTTGGTGAAACGTATTACACACTGTGTGCTGCTTTACATTTTATAAATGAGGTGGAAATCAGTGGCTACATTATTCATTGCTAAATTGTAACAGTCTAACAATTATTTACAGACGGTGAGGTGAATATATCTCAGAATTGGACTATGGGAAATGAACTGGTCAATTCAGTGACATCCACAGAGGAACATAATTGTTTTAGTATATACTACACAAAAAAATAAAAATCAAACCAAACCAAGGTTATAGTTTATAATTAGATATTTATAGTTTATTTGTATATATTTTAAATATGACAGAGGCAGGTCAGAGGTAAGAACAACGAACAGAGGTAAGTGCTGTGTTGCTAAGAGCATCTTTTTACACTTATTAAGTGTTGTAATGTATACTTTGTGAAAACATAAAGAGAAGCAAACTCATTCATTCATTTTTCATTCTTTTTCTAACCTGCTTAATCCTAACTAGGGTCACAGGGAGGCTGGTGCCCATCTTAGCCAATTCTGGGTGAGGGTGGGGTACTCCTTGAACAGCTCACCAGACCATCGCAGGGCCAATACACACACAACCATTCACACTCACACTCACACCTGTGGGTGATTTGGAACAGCCAGTTAGCCTACTGTGCATGTTTTTGGACTGTGGGAGGAAACCAGAATACCCAGAGAAAACCCATGCAATCACAGGGAGAACATGCAAACTCCACACAGAAACACCCAAGCCCGGGAATCGAACTCAGGTCTTCTTGCTGTGAGGCAGACGTGTTAACCACTGCGCCACCGTGATACCAGAAAAGCAAACTAAAATAAGATTTTCATAGTTTTGCTCTCCTTTTTTTAACCATTACAGTGGCAGGGCAGAAAAAGCAACACATAGTTAATAATGTTTTACATCTATATATACTACACTACACTGTATATACTACATGGAAACTTTAAGTAAAGTGTGCTCTAAAACACATTTAAAGGTTTCGTAACACTAGAAAAGCAAACTAAAACGAGATATTTATGATTTTCCATTTTTAAAGTGCTCATCATTTAGATTCGAGCATTAACCTCTCAGGATAATTTATTTTAATTCCCAGACAGTTGACCAATCAAACTGCATAATTCCTGTGTGCTGGATGCTAACAAAAAAATCTCTGTTCTAATGGGTGGCATGTTGTTGCAGTGGGCAGTGTGGCAGAAATTTGCATTGTTTATGCAAGTGTCTTTCATGCCCTTTGGTTACCTCCCACCTCCCAAAAACAGTAAGTGGACTGGCTGCACTTAACGGAATGTAAGCATGAATAAATGTGTGAATTCTGGGTGTATTTCTGTCTCATGTCCAGTGTTCTCAGGATAGAATTAGGGCCCTAAACAAAATAAAATGCTTTCTCGAGAAGAATAAATTCATGAAAATACAACGTTTTATACAGTTTGGAATGAGAAATTCTAAGCTTTAAAATGTACCTCAGGTGTCGACATGTAACCTGATATTCTGTTATATGTTAGAACTGAGGAATGAATGAATGCTAGCACACTGATACAACTAGGTCATAGAATAAAAGTGCTTACCACAAAGTTTCATAATCTCGAGAAAAACTTGTTAGACTGAGTTTCTAGAAATTCAGAAATCATCACTAAATAGGCTAAACTTTACACTGGGGCGTCACAACGACATAGTGGTCAGCACGTCCACCTCACAGCAAGAAGGTCCTGGGTTCGAGTTCTGGGTTCGGACATTTCTGTGTGGAATTCTCACTGTGCTTGTGTGGGTTTCCACTTGGTACTCTGGTTTCCTCCCACAGTCCAAAGACATGCACGTTAGGCTAATTGACTGTTCCACATTGCCCCTAGATGTGAGTGTGTGATTAGTTGTGTGCATGTTGCCCTGCAATGGTCTCTTGAGCTGTTCAAGGTGTAACTTGCCTTCACCCACAGTCGGATGAGATAGGCTCCAGCCACCACGTGACCCTAACAGCATTAAGTGATTAATGAGAACTTTACACTGCTTTTAAGAAAATGGGGCACAATCTAAGAAGTCCCAGTATTTTTAGTGACTAATATCCCTTGACCTATTCACATTATCTGTTTTTGTATTATTAAAACATCACTTAAATACACATTAAAATGTGACATATCATATCAGAAGGTTATTGGCATTAAAAAGTGTAATAAAGTCTTTTACAGAAATCATCTTTGGAATTTCATAATGGATAGTGTCTGTGGTATGAGTTCAGTCAACAGATGAGCTGTGCTGTTGTGCAGCAAGCACAATTAGCAGGTCAAAGTTGAGAATAATTTTAGGCTGACCTGATTCAGTACCCTTGGGTAGAGAATACAGTGCACTCAACAGAGAATTCAGTCAATTAGTCAACAGTGATAGCAGTGTTGAGTAAATTGTAATATTGAAAAGAGCATCACTACTAAATACAAGCAGATATGCAGAAATACATTATATGGCCAAATGTTTGTTCACACTGACAATCATATCCATATGTGTTTTTGAACAATTCATAGCAGATTAAGTCCACCTTTTATGTATCATAAATATATTTTTAAGAAATTTTAATAACCCTCACTCTTCGAGGAAGGCTTTCAACTAAATTTTGGAACATGGCTGTGGGGATAAGTTCATTCCGTTACAAGAACATGAGTGAGCTCAGACTTTTATTTCAAAGGTGGTTACTGGGGGTTGAAGTCAGGATGTAAGCAAACCATGCCTTCACAGACCTCGTTTTGCACACAAGAGTATTACTATGCTGGAACTGGTTTGGACCCTTAATTTTCATTCATTCATTCACTTATTCATTCATTTGCTAAATTGATCCTACTAGAGTTGCAGGGAGACTGGAGCCTATTGCAGCCAACCCTGGCAGAAGGCAGGGTACACCCTGAACAGCTCTCCAGTCCTTCACAGGGCCAAAACACACACACACACACACACACACACACACACACACACATGATCATTTGGAACACCCTAATATGCATGTCTTTGGACTGTAGGAGGAAACCGGAGTAGCACAGGGAGAACATGCAAACTCCACACAGAAGTGCCTTCGCCGAGCCTGGGACTCAAACCAAGGACCTTTTTGCTTTGAGAAGGACATTTTAACCACTACGCCATTGTGCCCCCTCATTAGTTTCAGTGAAGGAAAATTGTAATGATGCAACATACAATAGATTCTAGATAAGTGTGTAGTTTCAAGTTTGTGACACCCTGTATATAGCAATATGCACTCTCAGAAATAAAGATGCATAACTGTATTTCTCCTTGTTGTTGGGGTAGTACATAGCTTGCCCCTAAGGACAGCTGGTGCACCTTTAAAGCCTAAAGCTAATTACAGGAACACTATATGCACCTTCACAAATGAGAAATACTTTAATAGAGAGGCAAATAATGTACCCCTTTATGGTTCAATCCCAGCAACAAGGAGAAGTCCAGTTTGCTACCAATATTTCTGAGAATGGAGTCTGACTATGACTGTTTCCACACCTCTGGAAGGAATCCATGTTATGCTCATTTGCATGTTGCACCTGTCTGCACCTTTTTCCATTCATGGTCATTGGATTAGTTCTAGTAAGCTAATGATGCAGCCTCTATAAGCAAGAAAATTCAACTGACAAAGGCAATTCTCTTCTCACTCTTAGTAACCTTTTTTGTCATCGGCAAAATGTACTTGGCAAAGCTGAAGAAAGCTCAAACCTGCACGTTGCGCATTGTGGCGAACGCAAACGCACCAGGCCATTTAATGAACTACGTATCCTACTCTGTATCTTCTGTGCTCTCGATCTTATGTGTATCTTAGTGCTCTGAAGAAACACGCACCTTGAGACGCAGAAACCAAGAGCCAACCCCCGAAAACGACATGGACTCTGACAGCACAGCCCTGTTAATATGCCTACGAATCGTTAAATCACTCAAGCAATCAGATGAGATGAATATAAGGCCTATAAGCTTTCATCCATCCATGTATAGATATATGGGCTACATTTAAATTGATAGGGAGAAAAATAACCCACTGTTTTTTGAGCTATGAAAAATGGAAGGCTGCATAAGGAATCCTCACAGGCCCCTTCTCTGTTTTAATAGATGAGGAACGATTAAAGGCGATTGATGACAATGCTTCTGTAATAAAATAAATCATTAATTTAGCTTTGTTTTTTGTTTTGTTTTTTTTTACCTTCCACAGTTGCAGTGGCAGACGCGGTCCTCCCCTCGTAAATGCGGTAGGATGTAGTTGTGAAAGCGGTCCAGCAGCGCGTTCATGTCCATTAGACACGCTATCGCCTGCAATGAAGCATTCGAGTCAAGCTGGACATCATGACAGTAGCACCAATCTGCTATTATAAGCAAAACACTAACACTAATAGAATAAACATATTTTCCCAGGCAAGAACCCGCTTGAGGCACTTAGTATTCCTTTAATATGGCAGTGCATTTATTTATCAAGGCTGTGAATGGACTTCCCTCGGTCTGTGCGCCTCTACTTTCTGATGCTCTCTAATGATTCTTTTTTTGTTTTTTTCTCGCCCTCAACTTACCATTTGGCATTGTTTATGACGATGCGTAATGGTGCGTATTTCTTTCTTACCATTACAACAGAAGCACCAAGTATCATAAAAATCATGGTGGTTGTGATCATATGCATCCAAACTTCCAAATGCGCAGCTTTCTCTTTCAACCCAGGGGAGCCTGTCTTTTTCAACAGAGCTGTATGTTTAAAACACTAAACATACAGTGCTAAAAGAGTCTGTCCCGGGAGAAGACGCTCATGGATGCGCCTTTACTGCACCTGCCTCTCAGAGCGCGGATCGGTGCATAGGTTTAGAGAGACCGGTCTCACCAAACCCTTTTTATATTATCCACGGTTTTAATGTCCTCTCCATTTAGCCCTGCATTGAATCAAAGCTTAGATTTGCTTGAGGGTCAGGGCTGATGCTGAGCTAAGTGTCTTGCTCTGTCTACTATAGCCTATAGCTGCTGATGCTCCTGCGTTCCAGCACGGTTGAAAATTTCCCAGCGACGATTAGCGAGATGAGGGACAGCTCTAGTGGCTCCCCCCACACACACACACACACACACACACCGATCTGGTATGGAGTGCAGCTTCTTAAGAAAACGTCTGGTTGATTTCACTTCTAGTAATCCTAGTAATCCATGTCTGTTTTTCAGTCTTTATCACACGCAAGTTGATCAAGTTGTGGCGGAGAAGCTTATCGATGCACGACTGATTCCGGCCCAGCATTGATCTTGCTTGATAAGACAGGCGACACTAAGACAAGACAAGTCCTGGTTCAGCCTCCTTCACGTCCACCGCATCTGCATCAACCACACACCCGGAGCCACACGCATGATTACACAGTCCTATTTCAGCCGTCGTGGTAGCCAGGGGCATTTTCGAGATATGTGTGTGTGTGTGTGTGTGTGAGAGAGAGAGAAAGAGAGAGAGAGAGAGAGAGAGAGAGAGAAGGCGGGGGATGTGTGAGTAGCCTACAGAGGTGACTAAGAGGTGGCAAATATATCTTATTCATTTGCTTCGCTCGGGCTCGCAAATCACTTTGAAATAATCAAACGGTGGGGGTTTTAGCCATGAAGAATGTTGTACAGGAAAACCACATAGCCTCAACCTGCTCCATCCGCCCACTAGCTCGCTCTGCAGTTCATATTGCGCCATTTCAGCCCGGCTGTAGTGGAGCGTGTGTAGCCTCGCCTCCTTTGCTCTGGTATTCAAAAAAGACTGCTAAGAGTGTTTCAGTGACGGGCCAAAGACGGAGATGTCAGAATCTCCTCAATCCTGTTTTTATATATATATATATATATATATATATATATATATATATATATATTTTTTTTTTTTTTTCACAGAGGACTGTGACAATTTCAGCACCCTGGATAGCAGTTTTCAATTGCACCGATATGCCAAATACCTCTTTTGAGTGACCGGTTATTCTCTCTAAGCACTGCTATATTACAGATGGGTACAGTGGCTTAATGGTTAACACCTTTTGCCTCACATGAAGAAGGTCCTGGGTTTGAGTTTGATGGCCAACAGTGGCCATTTTCATGTGGAGTCTTCATATTCTCCATGTGCTTGTGTGGGTTTCCTCCAAGTACTCCAGTTCCCTCCCACAGCCCAAAGACATGGACATTAGGCTAATTGACCCTAGTGAACCTGTGAATACAAGTATGAATAAATGTTTGGGGCAGCACGGTGGCACAGTGGTTAACACGTCCGCCTCACAGCAAGAAGGCCTGGGTTCATTTCCTTGAACTTGGGCTTGGGTGTTTCTGTGTGGAGTTTGCATGTTCTCCCTGTACGTGCATGGGTTTCCTCCGGGCACTCCGGTTTGCTCCTACAGTCCAAAGACATACACAGTAGGCTAATTGGCTGTTCTGAATTGCCCCTAGGTGTGAGTGTGAATGGTTGTATGTGTATTGGCCCTGCAATGGTCTGGCAAACTGTTCAGGGTGTACCCTGCCTTCACTCAGAGTTGGCTGAGATAGGCGCCAGCCTCCCCACAACCCTAATTAGGATTAAGTGGCTTAGAAAATGAATTAATTAATAGATGTTTGTTCAAGAGAATAGGCTTCAACCCTTATTCTTGCAACCCTCTCATGTGAAAACATGCTACAAACCATGGTCTTAGTGGTTAAGATTCTGGGTTAGTGATGAGAAGGTTGATGGTTCAAGCCCTTATACCACCAAGCTGTTGGCATATGTTGGCAGCTTGTATAAATTGTCATTTATACAATTTTCATATATACAACTGAGCAGTTGATGTTACCCTCAACTGAAGAACTATAAATGAGATAAAATGCAAGTCGCTCTCGTTAAGGGCATCTGCCAAATACCTAATATATATATATATATATATATATATATATATATATATATATATACACACACACACACACAAACACACACTATAAAAGAAAATGAAAACTCTTTCCTCTACAAAAACGGTATATAGATTTTTCCTTGACATTGTTTTTTCATGAAAATTCTGTTGATTTTCACAAACTTGTTAAATAGCAAATAAGGAAAATTTTATTGCAGACATTGTGTCTATGATACACAGATCCATTAAGTTTGGAAGAGGGAAAGGGTTTATAAAGTAGATAATGTACATCATAAATGCATACCACAGTGATATTGTTTCCTATAAAAAAGCTAGGGGAAAAAAGAAGAAAAATGTGTTGCTCTTTTCTAATAACCACATTTTTATGGCTATTTTCCAGTCTTGTCTTTGGAGTTTTAGATTCAGTTGGGCTGGAAAGTTTGTGCAGATTGACAATATTGGTTAATGACATTAGCATGACTATGTTCAACTCACACATGAAAAACGTACCTGCTGTATCAAATACAAGAGTAAAAGATAACTCCATCACTCAGCATGGATAATGTAGCAAATAGGCTGCACCACCTGCACACCACAGCACTCATTATTTCACAGTGCAAGCAGCCACTTTTGGTTTTGCTGGTGAACTGCATGTCCCATCATGCATAGTGGCTCAGCTGTTGCACATCATCAGGGTAATTAGAAAGCCAATGCAAGGGCAGTGTTCACCTAGCTTCACTGAGTATTACACAGACCCACACAAATGAAACAAAATCATGTCCCAATTTGCTTCCTTGGACCATAGAATCCTGTTTGTAGGATGCCTAGTTGTTTGGCACTTTTTACCATCTTAATGGGTCCTGGCTTTAATTACCCATCTGCTTGTCTTACAATATGTTCTATAGTACGTAGATATGACCAAATTAGCTGGAAAATGTTTATTTCAAAGGATTTATGAAATAAGGGTCAAAGGTAATTTTCTCATTTAAAAGCCCATATATACTTTACAGTTAGTATTCCATAGTAGCAGCATGTCTATCGTTACTCATTTCATTTCATTTCATTTTCTGAACCACTTAATCCTAATTAGGGTCGCGGGGAGGCTGACGCCCATCTCAGCCGACTGTGGGCGAGGGCAGAGTACACCCTGGATAGCTTGCCAGACCATCACAGGGCAGAAACACTACGTCTATGTAGCCTACTCTTGACGAAAATCAGCAATGATTCTTTTACATGCCTCTCACTCCAGACAGTGAGAGACATGGCCGACATTTGATAACCCAGTTAGCTGCACTGGGGGGGCATCAGTGACATCCCGCTGACAGTGGGGCTTGAACCCCTAACCCTGGTACCAGCAATCCAGCATCTAGCCGGAGCACCCGGAGAAAACCCATGCAAGGGAGTATATGTAAACAGGACCTAGTTGCTGTGAGGGGAACATACTAACCACTATGCCAATGGTGATAAAAATGGGTTAAAAATTGTATGAGAAAAACTGCTCCAGCTCATAACTTGTATGCTGGATGGCTGTGTCCTGTTGACATTGCAAATAATGGAGCTACTCTAAAAACTAACAAGAGGGAATCTCAGGCAAAAACGCATTCACTTACTCACTTATTTGCCGAATTACTTAATCCTATTAGGATCACAGGGAGGCCTCAGCCTACACTGGGCGAAGGCAGGGTACTCCCTGAACAGCTTGCCAGACCGTCGCAGAGCTGTGATTTAGCCTAATATGTCTTTGTCTGTGGAAGGAAACAGGAATAAAAGGAGAAAACCCAGGACCTTCTTGCTGTGAGGCGGATGTGGTAACCTCTATGCCACTGTGCCGCCTCAGACATAAACTATTTTAGGGTGTCCTTCCAAAGAAACAGAGAGTAACTCACTAGTGCAGAAATACGGAACTATTCTAAAACATTAGGACAAATCAGTTTAGATGGCGAAAGGAGTAACAGCAGTAGAAGAGTGTTAGGCAGAAACATAGTGTTTGTACCAAGATATTTGGAGCATCAATTATAACAACGACCTTTGAAATTGGCCCATCGAGGCCACCGTAAACCAGGAAGTAGACTCCGCCACGCAGGTAAACAAAACTAGTTGTGCGTTTTTATCAATCAGAAATACTCTGTAAAAATGCAATATCACCCTATTTAGCACCGTAGTACGAAACCTTATATAATTGTTTCTAAAATAATCGCGAGCAGTTTTGAATATATTGAATTTTTAGCTAGCTTTGCTAGTTTTTTTTAACGGAGATTACAGAATATTTCTGGTAGACAAAACTGTTGACCAACTAGATGGATTTTAAAGCTGGCGTCTGGATCCCTTGTTAGAAATACATTTTCAGTGTGTCAGCTGGTTGGCTTGGTGGTTGGTTATCTATCTATCCATCCATCCATCCATCCGTCTGTTTATTTATTTATTGAATATGACAGTTTTCTACATTTGTATTCACGTTTCTACACACAAGGGCTAATGTATGATAGGTCAGTATAAGTTAATGTTGTTGAAACTGAGAATGGTGACAATTACGATGTGTTTTTATTTTTGGTGATAAGTTATAATTTGGTTTCATAAAGACTCGTGTTTAGGTTGCAGTTGACTCATGTAGCTGTCAGGAGTTGTTAGAGAATGTCTGTTCCTTTAAAACTGTGGGACCGAGTGACCAATCACTGGTCAGCTGAGCGTTTGCGTGCAGTGTGTTGGTGCTGATGTTAATCCTGATGTTGGGGAGAAAGGAGATCTGGGGAAATACCCCATGAAGATCCCCCGTTTACACCCCAAAATACCCCAAATCGGCTTGTAGGTATTAGTAATAGAATGAGACTATAGCTTTAACATAAAATGGTATTTTACATATTTTTATGGTGCTGAATCTAAAGATATCACCTTAAATGACCACTGATAATTCACTATGAATGAAAATCCAGTATGGCGGTCAAAATGAATTTGGATTCAGTGAGCTAAGTATTTCTGTACTATATGGCTTGTAATGCATCCAATTGGAGGTTTTATCTTGGGTAGATTTCATTAGTAACCAGCAAATTTGGATTTAGGTGTAATCACAGAAATTTCCATACAGTCACACCATGGGGTACAGAGTTAAATCGAGAAACCATAAAAGAACGACTAAAACAGAAAATATATATATTTTGATCCTTTTTTTTTGGAAAGTGTCCACAAAATGCTATCATGAAAAAGGGCCTGTGTCAAATCACCAAGCTTTCAGAAAACTTCCCAGGAGACCATCTCAGAATTCAATGAAACTTTAACCAGACATAAAACATTTTTCAACATGAACACATGCAACATTTCACAGTACTAGTTTAAATACCACTTCTGTTGGTACGCAAAGTTTCAGCCCTATACAATAATTATTTAGTTACAAGTAAGTAAGGGAGTTACAAGCTTTCAAACATTCCCAAAATGGTAAATTGCAAGTCGTGGGCCAACAAATGGGTACTAGCCTGCCATCTTTAAATGAACATATCTCTAAAAGTTTTTGAACTATGAGCTTTAAATTTTGCATGTGTTCATGTTGAAACATGTTCTATGTCTGGTTAGTTTCATTGAATTCTGAGATGGTCACCTGGGAACCTTGAGGTGAATTGGCATGGAATGACCCAAAATGCAAATGAAGCCTCCCAGTGTGTTCTAATTATGATGTCATGATGATTTAATAATATTGCTTGTTGCATCATTAAATATTGTTCTAATGTTCTAGGTTTGATGAAACATCAAACTAAAGCACTGAAGTCAGTGTTTTCCACAACTTGTCACCATGTCGAGAAAGCAGTCAGGAAAACCTGTACGTGGGAACAAGAAATGTGAAATAGAGAGAAAAAGAGATGAACGTGCAGCCCGTAGGGCTCTGGCAAAAGACAGAAAAAATCGGCCTCAAGGGGAGGATGAAGATGAGGAATTTATGAGTTTCTCCAACCAGCTTAAAGCACTTGGTCTGAAACTGAGAGAAGTTCCAGGAGATGGGTATGTTCAGGATTTAAAGTCTAAGTTAATCCTCTTTTGCAGTTAGAACCAAAAACTGTTGACTCTTTCCCTGTAAATTTGTGTGCTTGCATCCATTCGCTCACACCAGGAAAAATTGTGCTAAAACTGTACTAATTGTTCTCACTGAGAGATGCTCTCTCAAGCTCATTTTGTGCCTTCAGTGTGTGTTTTTTACTCAGAAACTGGTGTATGTAATGTACTTTTATAATTATGATCCATTTATGTATCATAAATGATCTTAAAATGTCCCCATTTCCTGGTGAAAGATGCATGATAATGGCTTCAAAGACAAGCTGGGTGAAACCCAGGAATTAATTTTTTTTGACTTTTGCATAGCATGAATGAACTTCAAACCATATGGAATGGTTTAACAAGTGAAGAAATTAAAAAATATGTGAACACTTTGCCTGAAAGGTTCAATTCTGTAATCAAAGTAAAGAGTGGCCTCACTAAATATTGACTTTTTTTCCTCAAAAAAGAGACTGTTATTTTTGTTATTACTATATATTGTTTGTTTACTTATTCTCATCAATATGATCCAATATTACATGAAATAAACAATTGACTAGTACTTGGTTTCGGAATTATCTTCATTTTGTTAAGTTATATAAGTGTACTGTATTTTTTTATTTTTTCACCCCATAAAACATTCCATATGGTTTGAAGTTCATTCATGCTATTCAAAAGTCAAAAAAGTAAAATTTGTGACACCTTACAATTTTTCTGAAAAATTGGTATTTTCAGTGTTTTTGTTTATTAGACATACTTTTACCTCAATATACTTGTCAAAAAAAATTTTTTTGGTTCTCATTGCCTACAGCATTGTTCAATACATTTTCACCCAAAAATTATAGAGAAAATTAGAGTAATTTTTTACTTCTTTTCAGACAAAATTGTATATACATACTTACACACACTCACACACATGTATATGTGGTGTGTGTGTGTGTGTGTGTGTATATATGTATGTATATGTATTACACAGCTTGGTATAACACTGTTACTTCACTAGTATCAACCCAGCAACAAGCAAAGCTAAAGTTTAGTGCCCCTTATTTCTGGTATTTTAACTGGGATGCATGTATTTCCATTAATTGTAATTGTTTTTATTCTGAATGATAAATAATGTTATAAAGCTGCCTTGAAAGATGTGTATGCTAACTGAGAATGAACACTCACTTTTTGTATTGTTTACAATTATAGAAACTGCTTGTTCCGAGCTCTGGCAGACCAGTTGGAGGGACACTCACGAGGTCACTTGCGTCTGCGTCAAGAGACTGTTCAGTACATGGTGTCTCACCGGCAGGACTTCGAACCTTTTGTTGAGGATGATGTGCCATTTACTAAGCATGGTGAGACTGGTAAACTGGGTTTACTCTGAAAACCATTTGTGAACTCGGCAAAAAAACGGCTGAACCATTGATCATTAAATGAATTGTGAATTAAAAGTCGGACACAGTTCTGTGTGAACCTGTTACTCTGTACTTCTGCCTCACCTTATTTGAGATCACATTACTGGACATAATGAATATTGTTGATAAAAATATGACACCAAATTGCCTGGAAATTGATAGATAATTAGCCTTCTCATTTAAATACCAGTGTGATAGGCCTTAAATGACTATAATTACAGAGAACATTTAACTCCTGCATGAGTTATTACCCGTCTGAAATCTTTTTTCAAATTAATAAATGACATGCGCTGTCACATGCAACCACTCCGCAACCTGCGGAGAAATGTCAGTAATGTCATACCAGATGCCAACCACATTCAATATGACAATATATATAATTTCTTTAAACATGAATTTAAGAAATCTCGTCTCCCCCTCCAGTGTCGAACCTTGCAGAGCCAGGCACTTTTGCAGGCAACGATGCAATAGTGGCCTTTGCACGCAGCCAGCAGGTGAAAGTAATCATCCATCAGCTGAATGCGCCATTGTGGGAGGTGAGTTACTGTACATCTGTTTGCTCCTTATTTGGCTTTTATTCTACCTGATTCTTGTTTAGACTTTTATAATGAGTAGAATGTACACGATGTTGATGTAAACTGTAGGTTGTGAAAAACACAAGCAAAGTAACGTGATGTCATCTTTTAGATAAATGGCTCAGACAAGCCATTATGTCAGGAGCTTCATATAGCGTACCGTTACGGTGACCATTATGACAGTGTCCGGCCTATTGCAGACAACTCCGAAAGCCCAGCCCACCTGCGTACAGCGGTTTGTAAAATCTTTTATTTCACAAGTATCCATCTTTTGTCCTGCACAACTGCAACTTAACAAGGAGTAATAATTCGCTGATTGGTTATTTAACTCCAGGGAAAATTCTAAAATGGAACCAATGTTGGGAACCTGAGATTTATTGATTAACAAAAAAGGCTACAGTACAATATCAATTATATAGGTAAGATCTTTCATATAATGTTCTTCTTCCCTAATGGTAGAATCTAAATCATTCAAGACGGTTTGGTGATGGCGAGAAGGACAAACGGAGAGGCCCCTCCTTCAGTCACTCTCCTTCTGATGATGAAGATGTTATCCTTAATTCCCTGAAGACCACCAGCCCACAGAGTAAGAGATGCTCTCTATTTTTTTCATACTCTTATCTTGTCCTTGCTGAAGCACTTCTATCCCCACACTGTTTATTTTTTGGGGTGGGATTCGTTCCTCTCAGGTCGAGAGATAAAGCCGCTCCAATCAAGTGGCACCTCACAGAAGCACCATGCAGAGTGGCTTGAGTCGGAAAGGAAGAACCAATCATCAGCCAATGACTTTGGAACAAAGAAACACAGCAAGAGTCAAAGTCACCCTAGTGAAAGTGTTTGTTCACCTGAGAGAGGTACCACACAAAAACCCAAGGTTAGTACTGGTGATATGAGTTCTGGTGAAAAGCAGAGGTGCACAGACTAGCTGCACTAAATTTGATCCTGTCTGGGGAAACCAACCAAAGTCTGGAAATCACTTATTGAGCGATGAAGTGTATAAGTTGAGCATGATCTGTGTCATTACTCCAAAACAAACTAACAAAAAAAAATGATTTAAAGAGTACCAGTATTGGTCATCCTTATAGCATAATGTGTGTATAGGTAATATTTTGAAGCTATACAAACGCTTATTTTAACATTAATGGCCCTAAAAAGCACAAAACCGGGTAATTTTATATGATTACTGATTACTGATTATGAGTCTGAACCTATGGTAAGCATTTGTTTTTCCCTAGAAGTGATGTGAACTCGTTGGGCGGGGGTTGTCCAGCGCAAGTAAACAAGCAGTTCTGTTCACCGAGAAACATTTTAGGTGATTAAAAAAAAACATGTTCAAGAAGTATGACTAGCAATTTGGAGGAAATGGGTGTAAATGGTTAGCTATTTAAACCAGAGAGGGAGGAGTCTTGTGGAGACAGTGAGACGTCACATTCTAGTGACTCTGAGGATGAGAATGCTGGGGTCAGTGCATGGGGTCAGTGACACAGCCCAGCGAGTTCACGTCACAACCAGGCTGGAACAGCCAATCAGGAAGGCAACATGCCTCTGAGCATTCCTAAAGTTGCAGCACTCGCACATACTTTGGCAAGGGGCAAGGATTGATGTTGCCAGAAGGAACCGCTGATGTCCTATGATCATTTTAAATAGCTAGAAGCACTAATTCACCACAGGTACCCTTTAAGTATAGCACATAATGCTTAGTTTTAAAGTATAAACTGACAAACTTCAACTAATGATGACCTTATTGATGAAAGAAATCTTAACTTAAAAACGGGTTTCTCTTACTGTTTTAAAAGAACTTGCCTGGTTAACTTGTACCTTGGAGGAACCCAGTGTTGTTTGATATAATTTGGTGGGTGAATTACTACAATGTACTAGTGTATTGGTCTCCATATCCATTCATAAACTGTAACCAGGTCCGATTCCTGAGACTGATACGATCGGTGTGACTTTGGCTGGGGTCAGCTTTCAGTGTTTGTTTTTGGAGATAATCAGATGAAATTTGGAGCAGAAGTTCCTTAAAAAATGCAGAAGGCTTAAAAAGTGAAATTCTTTACTTTGGCCAGGTTTTCCCACCCATTTACATTTCATTGTTGTTACAGTCAGGATACAACCGCACTTTCAAATTACAAGAGAAAGCTCTTGAGCTTGTCAAATGCCATGTCGAGACAAAAGGAGCTTGGGCTGAACGTGAATTAGGCAGCCGTTTAAAAGCAACATGTGGATTTACTGGTTAAAGTACAGATGTGTGTTAACCAATATTCCGTCTATTTGTTTTTAGCTGTCCAATAAACAAAGGAAAGTTCATCAGCGTCTGGAAAAGAAGAAGCAGCAAGAGGAAAGACATAGACAGAAGGTTCTTCAAGGCAGAGATTCACACGACCAGAATCTGCCAGAACCGGTTACGCTTGTGCCAGCTTTCAGCACTCTGAGCATCTAAAATAGGCTTGGACAAACAATCTGAAAAGATGACTGCTGCTTTTTATTCGGTTACCCAAGTATTTTAAGAACTGGGTGAATTTGACATTGTGTACATGTCAAAAACCTGATTAAAGTGCATGGAAATGTTCTGGTCTATACGCTGCCATCTGAATAGCTATAAGAGGAAATGCTCTCTTTATTCCATAATTTAGAACCAAAGAACAATGCAGACTGTAATCAGGAAGTATGGAAATATCATTACACTATGGTTAATGATGGTGAATTGAAGGAAATTTTTCTTTCTTTTGACTAATAAGGAATTATTTTCTAGATGATTCTTGTTTGGTTTACATTTTTGCATTTGTTTACAGAGGACCTGCCATCTCTGTTTTGAAGCAGTTACATTCTGAGAATATCGGCATGCATTTAGTGTTTCATCTGAGAAATGATTTGTTCATTCAGTGATTCATGACCTGAAGAATTATTCTGTAATTACAATCAATATTCATGTGTTTGTTACACAAATGAGCGAGAATCACAGTTTTATACAGGGGTGGAAATTTATTTATTTAAAACCAAAAATAAAGTTTGAGGAGTCTTGTACAGTATAAGACATTGTGCATATAATTAAATATTTACAGGCATGTTTTTTGTAAAGCAATACATCTGTGAGATATGCTGACTCTTCTAACCAAACACTCCATGTATTAATGTGGTATACAGTAGGCTTTAACTAAAGGAAAGTGCTAAATTCTAAATCATCTTATTTACACCTACACCTAAACTTTAAGGCACCACTTGATTATAGGGAAATTACACCTATTGAACAAAGTTATATAGAAACAATGTAATGTCAATGTACAGTATGCGTAAGCCACAGAGTGGCAATATCTCTGCTAATCCATAAGGAGGCAGCAGAGGACTTCTGGAACACATCCCATACTGTAAATGTGCAAAGAGAAAAAGCACAACCACATATACAACCTGAAAGGACAAGATGAAGTATTAAGGTATAAAAGCATATATTGATGAACATCACAAAGATATGTGTGGGTCGTGAATTGTGCCTCAGGCATTTTGTGGAAAACTTTTTAATTCCCTTTTTGACCATGAAACCTTTGTTAAACCCTTTTATTAGTAGCTACAAGGAACACAAAATCTGTTCCTTATTTCCATCAACCTTATAATCTCACACAGAGATAATATATGGTGGCCTAAATGAGTGGTTTCTAACTATGATCCTGAAGGATCCGTTACATGTACTTTTAAAATACATTTTTCCTGCTCAAGGACGCCCATGTAGACACAGGAAGGGCATGTTAATTAGATTATCTGAACCAGGGGAACAAACAATACGTAAGGCAGGGCAACTCCAGGAACATGTATAAGAACCACTGGGATAAATGGGGATGAAGAACATACAACTTGGAGCACACCATTTATTTCAGCCAGTGGTTCAAATGTGCAACTTTAGCTAGGTGTGTATCCTAAGTTTTACTAAACTCTTCAAAGTATTTCATTGTTCCCGTTTCAAACATACAGTGAATTGGGCAAGAAGACAAAATATTCAATTAATTTCTAAAATATTTACACAATAGGCAACTGCATGCTTTTGATCTCTCTTCTCATTGGACACTTCAGACTTTCATCACCAACGTATGCGTGTAAACTTCCTCTATACTTTAAATTTTTGTTTGTATTTAAGACACATGCATAGTGTGTTCGCTGATTGAAATGACTTCAGTTTATCTATTCAGTGCAGTTTATGTTAGTGTATTGCTTTAGAGCACCTCTCTGTGGGCAACAAGTGCTATAGCTGTGTGAGTTATAACCTTTTGTCTTCCCCTTTTTCCATCTGTGGTAAGGTTTTAAGCTCTTCATGCATCTGTCTGGCAGGACTACAAGTTGTGACTCCAAGTAAATGCAGCTGGAGGAACAGTAGATTAGAAAAACAGGATGCTCAACAGGCAGTAAAACGGCATTCGATGAAAACTTATACATAATAAACTTATTAGAGTATTTTTTAAATTTAGTATAAACTGTGGATAAGGACATAGTGTTAAAAATGTCCCACGACCAACCTGAGCCGAAGTGAGCCGTACAGCAAAGGCCATCTCCACGAGCTGACTTGTAAACAGGGGAGACACAGACACGGGCGTTGTGGGGAACATGGGCAAGCGTTGTAGAGAGGTGGCTGGGAGGCAGATACAAAGTGGAACGCTGCCTGGAGGATCGTAGAGATTCGCCTTCCCATGTCAGCCAGTAACCACGTAAACCTTCAGCACCTCCTTTCCACTTAACCCGCACTGAGTCATTTCCTACCGCAGTAAGATGCAGATCTGCTAGAGCTGGCAACACTGGAGGGGGAAAGGATAAATATTTAAGCTGCTCTCATTCCATGCTAAAACATTTTGGCAAGAATAGATTTTCAAATCGCATAGATTTACTGTACAATAATACCAGTTTCAATATCAATGCATTAATACATGCCTTCTTGAGTGCATGCTTTGACTGACATGGCTTTCTCTTTGCCAGAGAAGTAGCTGGCGCTCACAGTCACCAGGTACTGTGTTCCAGGCTGCAGATTAGTCAGTATCGTAGAACTTTGCCAGTTATTAACCGTGAGCACATGGAGTTTTCCCGTTGGAAGGGTGGAGTACTCCACCTGGTAGGTCTGTACAGATTCAGGCTGTAACGGCCCCCAGGTCACTTTCACGCTGGTCATGGTTGACTCAGAAACCGTCACTTGTGCCGGGCTGTGGATCTCTGCATCAGAAGATACAAGGGAAAGAGTTGTTTAGAGAGAGGGAATATGGAATGTAAACAATTTATGACTGTATGGAAACTTTTATCCATCACTTCTACTGAATTTACATCGTCAGTCAAAACGGCACACCTTCCCATATAAGGATTTTTTTTCTTATTTTCTACTGTTTAGTAATAATAATAATACTAATAAACGATTATGTAGTGACCAAGACAAATGTTAAACAAATCAGAACCATGTTTTT
>JAQMYF010000003.1:25093822-25109404 GCA_030014195.1 Neosilurus mollespiculum
TATACACACACACACACTTACACACATTTTATACTGTATTAATTCTGCAAGGGAAATTTTGGCTCTGCATTTAATCCATCCAAAGTGAGCGCGCACGTACACACTCAGCGAGTACACTTGGAACAGTGGGCTGCCACAAATTGGGGTACCTGGAGAGCAGTAGGACTTTCGGTGCCTTGCTCAAGGACACTTCAGCTATGAAAGTGGGGAAAGAGAAGGTGCAGCTCACTCCCCGCACCACCACACATTTTTCCTGCTGGTTCGGGAATCGAAACAGTGACCTTTAGGTCACAAACCCGCTTCTCTAACTAGTCTCCAACCAACTCTTTTGATGTCTGCTGTTTTGAATTTCTATTTTTATGCAAAATCCTCTTGTTAAATATATATTTGGATCTGGTAATAAATGTACAATCACTAAATTATTTTTCTATTAAAAACACATTCCAAGCCTTTATCCAATTATCTCATGTTTTTATTTTATGCACTTCACAAATGAACCCCTTCCTGTTCTCACCTGGCTGTGTAGTGAAGGTGGTATGTAGGGTGTTAAAGATGTCCAAGTTGGATTGTGGGATTAGTGTGACATTGTATGTGGTTCCTGGATGTAGGTTGCTCAGCCTGGCAGAGCTGGAGTTGCCAGGACGGGTGATTCTCTGATAATGGCCTATAGCTGTGCTTTGGTCAGTACCACTTCCTCCTCCTGTACCACCTTCTACATGTCCAGAGTGAACAGGTCCAAACCGGATGTCATAGTACCCGGTACCTTCAAGCACAGGTCTCCAGAGTAACTCTGCACTTGTAGAGGTGATGTCTTGGACCTGCAGCCTCTTTGCAAGAATGATTTCTAGGTAATCAGAAGGAGAGCAAGAGAGGCATGAATAATCAGAACAGTAATGAGAGAACAGTGTCTAACAAGAAGTAAGCCAGGAAGAATGTCACTCAAAATAGAAAGCTCAGTCAGAGGATGTTGCTGTAACAAATAGCAGTGTCATGAGAGTGCCTGGAAAGGGTGAAAGAGTGTAGATGACAAACTATTAGGGCAGCATGCCATGCCATATTTGATATTTCTAATCTGATCTGTACACTGTGCTTATGTGTGATATATGTGTGAGATTCTAAAACCAGACACTGACGTGACACTCAATCAGCAAATAGGATTACTTGCTATTAATACCTTGAGGCCCGGGAAGGCTTCCATGAGCTATAGAAAGGGCAAATTAATTTTTTTTATAATTAGCCCTTCTCTCCTGTTACAGCGTATATTGCTCTGTCCCCTCATCTTGTAGACTAGTGTTGCTGTCTCAAGTTATTTGTGTCCCTGAGTTGTCTGGCCAAGGAGCCAGAATTTCTGCAGCACGCAGTGGTGGAGGCTAGTAGACCACACGTCCACACCCATATAGTCAGTATGTGGAAAAGTCTTGGCACCCCCCTTCCCTGAGTTTTCTTTTTCGTATTTGCCTTAACTAAATCAGTACAAAAACATTTACTAAACATTAGTTGTCCAGAACAAAATTAAATGTTACAGAAAAGTGTTTGTATATCAGTAAAGAAAGCAGTATATTATGTAAGAGACCACTATTCAGACAAAACACAATGATGACTGTTGGGTTTTGCTGCAAAAAATAAAAAGCAATCATCACAGAATCAAGTCTCCAGAAAAATTGTGGCTGGTTCTGCAAGATGCTCAGTAAAACTTAGCAGCTCGTTTCCTTTTAACACAAAACTGTAGCTGACAGTATTTCGTCAAGATTTTTTAATAAAATATACATATAAATAATACCACATAAAAGCAGTAAACACTAAGAAAACAAAGTCAAATACAATATAAATAATAATGATAATTATTCATAGTAATAATAATAGCGGCGATCTGGCGCGGCGTTTTGAGCAGAGCAATAGTGATAAGGAAAAAGCTTTTGAAAGGTCAAGGAAAACCTATAGCGTACATCCTTCCGTCCCTCCGGCGAAATGCGCATGCATGAGTGAAGAGTGTTGCGTGCATATGTGATGTAAGACGTAGCGACACGTCTAACGTAAGTACATAGACCTCATACAAGTTTGAAACACAGACAAGGGCGCTAAATACAAATATACAACCAGAATAACATGTGAACATTTTTAATTATTAAAGTACCTCTACTAAGCAGATTTTATATCTCTGAAAAGTAAAAACATAAGACAATTTGTCTGGGAAAGAGTAATATAGAGAACAAGAGGCGTATAATAGTGGGGTCACGTGTTGTGACATCATCGGTAATAACGTGAAACAAATAAATAAATTATTGTATTCGCCCTGCGATGGCCTGGCGAGCTGTCCCGGGTGTACTCTGTCCTTGTCGGCTGAGATGGGTGCCAGCCTCCCTAAGACCCTAATTAGGATTAAGCAGTTCAGTTAATGATGAATGAATGAATGATTATATTCTTGTGTTTTTGAAATGTTCTCTAAATCTACGGTTTCTAAATGGTGTACTTTACATGTCGAGACTAAGATTGCGTACTTTGTTACCTCATTTTTATTTCCTTCTATAAACAAGTTATTATAATGAATTAATCTTGATATACATAGAATGCGTGTATAGGGATGCCCTGCGATGGCCTGTTGAGCTGTCCATGGTGTGCTCTGCCCTCGTCCAGAGTTAATTGAGATGGGTGGCAGCCTCCCCGTGACGCTAATTAGGATTAAGCGGTTCAGAAAATAAATTAATGAACGTGTATGGGGTTTCAGAGTTTCCATGAAAAATCATATGGGAGCTGCGCTTTTAGGCCAAGCCTAAATATATATTATTAATAATATGAAACAAAGTCAATATTTGGTGTGACAAACCTTTGCTTAAAAAATTGTCTCAGGTACGATTTGTGCATGACATTATCTCGTACATTTCTTGAAAATACTCACTAAAAAATTCTAAAGATTTTGACTGTCACACATGCTTCTTTTATTCACTTGCCACTTAACCACTTCATCTAATTATATTGTGGGGAGGCTGAAGCCTATCTCAGCCATCTCAGAGCAAGGAAGGGGGACACCATAAACAGCTCACCAACGCATTGCAGAGCCAACACACATAACCATTCACACTCACATCTATGGGGCAATTTGGAACAGCCAATAAGCCTAAAGTGCATGTCTTAGGACTATGGGAGGAAACCTGAATACCCAGAGGAAACCCAGGCAAGCACGAGCAGAACGTGCAAACTCCACAGGGCAAAACAGTCTCCAAGCCCGCAACTTGCACCCAGGACCTTCTTGCTGTGTGGAGGATGTGCAAAGCACTACACCATCGTGCTGCCCACACCTACTTCTTATTTATGCAAATCCCAACAGCCTTTGTTTTGTTTTATGCAATACGCAGCTTTCCTTACTATCACACAAATGTTCTGTAATGCTAAATTTTTCGTTGGAACACTAATCCCTGGACATCTAAAATGTTTTTGTACTGCATTGATAATAGAAGTTCAAAATAAAAATATAATAAAGTTTGTACTAAAAAGAAAGAGGTAAGACTTTTTTACAGTACTGTACAACTTTACAGGTGCATATTAAATAAACATGGCATGCAATGTTATCTCGTGCAAATGGAATCAGCCATGATGTCTTTCTGAAACCATTTGCTTACTCCTGTATGTGAGTGTTCATAACACCTGCAGCGGGCACAGTGATCTGGAGAACATAGCGCACATACCATCTGGAGGTGAGAAACAAGATGTATCTTAAAAAAAAAATCGGTAACTTTTAATGCCAGATATAATCTGTGTGTGTATGTGTGTGTGTGTGTGCGCCATGTGTGTGACAGAGAGAGAAAGCAAAATGCACCACTATAATAAAGTGTACTGCAAAGTTATTGCATATGCATCCAGCCAAAAGGAACTTAATTTTTTATTTTACAAAGTAAGATGGTGATTGTTTAGGTCATAACTAGTCATCACACCTTCCCCTTTATATACTGCGTATTTAAACTACACTAAGTTAATTTTCCCTCCCAGGTTTCCATAATTCTTTCTTACCAATAATGGCATTCCTCAAGTCTTCCGTAATGATATCCATGTCTTCAATATCCACAAAGTACAGGTGCTCCTCAGCAGGTGGACTCACAACATTCTTTAGTACCTGGTAGTTCCCTTGACCAGTGGACACAACTAGCACATACACACCACTGTCCCGCAACTCAGCCATGTACTGCTGAACATTTCCAGGCTCCACGCCATCAGTAAGCCACACCAGCACTCTTGGCAGTCCTTCTCTGGCTCCTCCTCTGATGCCTGGCTTCAAAACCTCCTCCTTGGCGATTAGAAGTGCCTCCTCTGTATTGGTGTCTCCTCCAAGTTTTTCAGTCCTCTGCAGTGCTTCCTGAAGGTCCTGCTGTCTGCTATAAGCCTCGAAGCCAAACTCCAGGTGAGGCATGGTGCTAACCTGCAGCAGAGCCATCCTCACCTGCTCATGGCCAAGAGAAAATGGCTGCACAAGCTCGGACAGGAACTTGAGCATGTGGGAAAACTCAAACACCGACACACTGCCTGAAGAATCCAGTAGGAATAATACATCGCCTTCACAGCAGTTCAGAACTGTGGGGATGTAAAAGAAAGGTCACAGGTTTATGATCAAGTTTAGATAAGAAGGCTAGAAAATGCTATCACAACTTAGGAATGGATCAGGTTCAGCCAAACCAAACATCCAAATAGGAGCAAAATAACACATTTAACAAAAAGAGTCTCAGTGTAGTAATATCTATTAATTTCACTACTGAACAAGACAGCTGTTGTTTTTAGAGTTTAATATATGTGAGTGATATAAAATAGATTAGTATACACTACACGGGAACAGTACTATCTGATTGGGCCGCTATCTCTGGATTATAAACATTATCAAGAGTGGATAATGCGTGAATCAAAAGGATATACACTCAAGGTATGTCACAGCCTTTATAAATGGAAGAATAAAATATAAAAATCTCAATTTAGTTAGTTTTTCCTGTGTTTCCATTTAGAATATACAAAAACTTTGAGCTTAAAAACACACAGTCACAGAATGCGGTTTACTTACATTTATGTGTAGTATATACTAAAAATCTGAATGAGTGCTACACAGCACTTGACTCTGCTCGGTGCACACAGAGCTTACCTGATCTGCTGCTGAAATGTTAAAAAAACAAAAAACAAACCAAAAAAAGATTTTTTTTTGTTTTAGTTTGCTTATGTTGCTGTGTAGTATATACTAAAGCAATAACACAACTCAGGCTCAGTGCATGTTGCTTGATATTCCATCTTGGGAGCTACTCAGCAACATCCACCTCACCTTCCGCGCATAACTGTCAAGTACAGAAGATCCAGGAAAATGTGATGTGTAATTCCAACACTTTAATTTAAAGCATTACCTTTCATCATAAGTGGAACTGCAATTAAATCAAGCTAACGAAAGCACAGCAATAAATGTTTCCACATAAGAAAGAAGAAACGCAGTCTATACTCCCACTGGCGTAATTTCTTCCCTCCCACTGTACTTTCCAGGGTTTTCCTCCCTGCTCCAACACACGCAACTGTATGCTGCTGCTCAAAATCTTAATTCCTTTGCTCCCCTGTGTTTTTGGAACAACACAGCCACACAGTTGTTAAAGTTTCACTGAAGGCAATAAAATGGATAAAATCTCAAATGTTTAAACAGAAAGTCAAAGAGAAAAGGAGAAAAGCAAGAAAATTAGGGTGAAAAAAGTGTCAGATATATAGGGGGGGTAGGGGGGGATGGCAAACGGTTTGTTTAAAACATGTATATAGCAATAATAATCTACCAGCAGTTAGATTTCCTAGCAGAGAAGTGCTTCTTAAATTAGAGCTGAAAAATAAACATAAACAGATGGTAAGTGGAAGCAGCAGGGCTACTGGATATCATGAGGGTAAGTGGGGGGGTTTGAAGGGGCAGCATGAGGGAGAAACAGACAGTAAAGGGGGGAGGTGAGAACTCAGTCTCATAAGAATGAAAGGAAGGAATGCACTTTCTATTCCAGACACCACACTAGCGAGAAAGAATGAGACATGTGCATGTGTGGGAGGTAGATCATAATAGGAAGGTAAATCCATGCACAGTAAAACAATTCCCAAACTAATCAAAAGACCTAGAAAAGTCTGAAGACATGGCAATCGTGGGTATTCTGATTTGCACTAACACAGACATTTTCTGATGCCCACTTCATGCCCTTTGATATTTTGAACAAAGCATCATTTTACTGTCACAATACAATCGCTCAATAGCTTGTGAAACACTTGACTGCACATTGGCACCATCAGTCTATGCAATGACTCTAGAAGAATTCCCAAAAGCATTCAACCATCTTGAGATGAGCTAGACGATATGAAATGTCCTCATACACAGAGAACAAGTGACTACTGCTTTGGCCATCTGAAGTTGAGAACTCTAGGATAATCTCCAAGTGCACTCATACTCCAAACCACAGTGGCTCGGGTTGAATTATTCCCTCTGCTCTGTTCCTGCTGTGTTTCCCTCTCTGATCCTTACTTAGTATGGAGTGTTTGCAGCAACGGCTCTCAAACATATGGGTAACTGTCTGAATCAGAGCCCAGGTGATACATAAAACCAAAAGTTTGCATTGAGGCATTTTGACATTGCTGGACCACAGCCTAAAAAAAAAAAAAAAAAAAAAATCACTGACTTCCTATAATGAGGTGGGAAAAGAAAAGTGTGAATTTATTTCCAGAAAAAAATGGAGCAGAATGCATGATCACTCACCCACACACTGTTTGTGTATACACACATACACAAATCTACTTGAATTTAGTTTGACACTTATCCATCTAAAATTAATTGCAAGTGATTTTTAACTGTGATGACAGCTCATGTGATTGAGAGCACATTATAAAACCTGTTGTTTGAACAGTGGTTAACAATTACAGTTGGGTCTTTTGGCAATACTATTATAAACTACAGGCCAAAAGAATGGAATTTTAGCAGAGGTTGTGGCCAATTTTCCAGACACCACCACAACAAAAAAGTCCATTGATAGCTTGCCAATGTGTACTACAAAAAAAAAAAATCTAAGTATTAAGTAAAATACTCTGCTGAAAAAAGTAATAAAAGCATATCCCACTTATAGATACCTGGAAATCCAGCAAGAAGACCAACACCCCACCAGCTGACAATTCATAAGTTCTCATTATAATTGAACGATTAATTTTTTTTTGATGAGAAAGAAAATTTAACAAATACCATTAAAATTGTCTTTTCAGTTCGATTTGTGTGAGCAAGCTGGTCAACATGCCAAAATTGAGAATTCACTGCCTCAAAGAAATGAGTAAAGCTTAAAAAAAAGTCACTGGAAGATTTTTATTGGCAAGCACGTTTTACTGAATCATATTCCAGTATGCAAGTACAGGTAAGGGAAAAGGGTGTGTTTCTACTTTTTTTAAATGCTCAGAATGAAAACACTGACTGATGATTGATGTTGCTGGTCAGGGTCGTGGCGAGTCTGGAGTCACAGGCATGCTGGGCATATCCCATGGAATACACCCTGAATGGGATTGCAAGGATTATGCATACACATACTTTGATATGGTGATTTGTGGAATCACCATATCAAACTTTATTTAAAATCTTGGTGCTAAGTGCACCACCACACCATTACTAGCGAGTGAAGAAATTAAAAAATATGTGAACACATTGCCTGAAAAGTTAAATGCTGTAATCAAAGTAAGGGGGGGGGGGCACACTAAATATTGACTTTTTTTTTTCTAAAATAAAAGAGACTGTTTTCCTTGTTATTACTATATATAGTTGTTTGTTTAGTTACTCTCATCAATATGATCCAATATAACAGGAAATAAACAATTACATAGTACTTGGTTTCTGATTTATCTTCATTTTGTTAAGTTGTATAAGTGTACTGTATTTTCTTTTTTTATTTCTTCACTCGCTAAACCGTTCCATATGGTTTAAAGTTCATTCAAGCTATGCAGAAGTCAAACAAAATAAAATTTGCGACACCTTTCGATTTTTCTGTAAAATTGGTATTTTCAGTGTTTTGGTTTATTAGCCACACTTTTACCTCAATATACTTGTCGGAATGATTTATTTTTTTTTTTTGGTTCTCATTGCCTTCAATAGCAATGTTCAATACATTTTCACCCAAAAATTATAGAGATGTCATTTTTTACTTCCTTTTTTTAGGAGCCCTTTTAGACAAGTGATGGTGTATAACCTTTACTGCACACTACTGTGTGTGTGTGTGTGTGTGTGTGTATATAAAACAATAAACAATATAGTATGCCAAAATTATATACATAAGCCTACATACCGTGTGTGTGTGTGTGGGTGTGTGTGCTAATCCATTACTGTGAACTGCACAGACACTTTAATTCCGAGCTCAGGCGCCGGTTAGGATGGTAATAAAGCTCACTGCACCCTGTGCCACCCACGTGGCCACCCTGCTGTGGTTACCTGGTGAGAAGGTTTCCAGTTCGTGTAAAAGTGTTCGTCTGAAATCATTGGAATGGTTTATTTTTTTTTTCTTGGTATATGCTGAGAGATTATCAATCCCAGGTGTGCGTGAACTGTGGAACTCACCTGAACCGGAGCTCGCGCTTTGCGTCTTTCCCGCGTGCAGGTGAAAGCTGAGCAGCAGGTAAGTGAGCACGAGCCGAGACTCCATCGCGCGGTTCCTGTGTTGTCTGCTGGGGCGCCAGATATTACACTGGATTAGATTACTGTTGTTTGTCACTTCCACGGCTGGGAATAAACATATTTCACCCTGAGATTTTGCCCAGCAGTCCTCCTTAAAAACGTTGGCAGGTTAATGCTGTCCTCTTGTTTTATCACTCGCCTTTCTTTCCTTCTTTCTTTCCGATAGAATGCAATAAGTGAACACCTGTCGCCACAGTTACCTTCGACGGATTCACCCGATTGAGACTCTGAGCTCCAGAGCTACTCAATTTCCCCAACTCCCTCCCTCCGGTTCTGCCCTTCTCACCCTCCCTTCTTACCCTCCCTTCTTTTATTTCGTTCCCTCCCTTCTTTCAGTCGTGCTTCAGCCGACTGACCAGCTTTTACCGGCTTGGAGCGAGTCCCAGCTTTTCCTCACTGTCATCTGTACTTCATGTTGACTTGCTTTGAATGTAGCTGTGGCCCCTGCTGTAATAACTGGGCAGTGCTCTGTCTTATATAGATTAGCTGTTTTAACAGGGGGTAGCACGTCGGTCTCACAGCAAGAAGCCCTTTTGAAGTGTGAAGTTTGCATAATCTCCCCGTGTATGTGTGGGTTTCCTCCTGGTACACCGGTTTCCTCCCACAGTCCAAATACATGCGCATTAAGGCACATTGGCTGTTCCAAATTGTGTGAATGTGAGTGTGAATGTGAGTGTGAATGGTTGTCTACATTTACGTTTAGGTAGACGTACGTTCCGTAGACACCCTTATCTCGAGTGACTTACAGGGCCTCGCTCAAGGGCCCAACAGTGGCAGATTGGTGTGAGAGGGGTTTGACCCGCACCAAACATCTGATCAGTAACCCAAAGCCTTAACCACTGAGCCACCACTGTTTTGTGTGTGTACCCTCTGCCTTCGCCCATTTTAGGTGTAGATAGGCACCAATCTCCCAGTGACCCTAGTAGGATTAAGCAGTTCAGCAAATCAGAGAGTGAGTGAGTGAGTGTTTTAACTGGGAAGTGGGAATACTGCTTATATGATAACACAGACAAATCAGCACAAACATCAGGTGTGGGTGTTTACATAGCACTGTAAGAAGCGTGTGAACCAGATATGAGACTCCTAGACAGAAAACATATAACTCACACCGCACAATTAACCTTATTTACCAACAGTCTACTTTATTGGTATTGTTTACCGTATCCACAAGGCCATTTCTGGACATGTCCATGTTTGTGTGTAGCGTAAATAAGTTTCAGAAAGCCTTAATGCTAAATCCCCACTGCACATCAACAAGGAGTGACGTGGACCAACACACCCAGTGAGCAAACACAGATTTGTTGTGAAAGACCAGTCCGTTGAGCATATATTGTCCTCAGTTTTCAATGTCTCTACTATTTCCACCTCACTAGTCAGAGGAAGGTATCTCCCTATTCTTTAATCCAAAGCTTACTGTGACTTGTGTACTGTGTGTAGTGAGTCCAGCAGAAGCAGTAAATCAAGATTCGTGCACCTGCTAAAATGTTGTCCTAGAATGTGTATAGCTGTCATATCTATAACCTCTAGGCTCGTTAGAAATCACAGTTTAGACACATTTCTTGTGGCTCTTTGCAGTTAAAACAATTATATCAACTTGATCAATAACCTTGATAACAATATATATTTTAGGATATGGAATACATGCTTTATTAAAGGAGCCATACCACAAATCCAGTTAGATCAAATGTCCAATATTTCCAGGCTCTACCAACACACACCATGGAAAGAGGTCTTTCCCAAAGATGTTGGAGTTTGTGAATCACTCTGAGGCAGGTATAGACCTGCTGCAGGGATGACATAAAAATCTCCAACAACGCAGATCATGAGTATATGATGTCATCACATTCCAGGAACAGCTATGAATGGAAATATAATAAATCGAATGTCCACTGTGCAAGAAGGCATATATGGCAAAGAAATTCTGACAGCAAATCAGGTGTATAGCATAGTTCTTAAATTAAATTGATTAGTTTGGACACTAGGGGGGAAAACGTTAGATCTAGAACCATTAAGGCTTCTTTGCTTTGTCTTTGTCTCTCTGTGGGAACTTAATTTTTTTTTAATCGAGTTATACATCAGCGTGGTCAGTCATCAGAAGAATCTGATACAGTTTGCACTATAATGAAGTATACTGAACATTTACTTTAAATGTTTGTCCTCTTTTAGTTTATTTGCTTTCCTTTTCTGATAATGCTTGATGGTGGCAAGCTAGCTTGCAATCTTTCCTGGGTCATGAATGGCTAGCTGTTTAATTAAAATAGGTTGGCTCCACCTAGTGATTGGATGATGAATTACATTTCATGATAATACTTGATGCAAAGGATGTACGATAATCATATACTTTAAACACTCTTGCAGGTCACATGAAATGAGTTGGAGGGCAGGATTTGGCACGCCAGCCTTGAGTTTGACAAGTGTGCTCTATAGGAATTTAACTTTTAATAAAATAATAATAATATACACATATTAGGGAAGTCTGCTGGGCTTTTATACTGCTGGGTGGACAGAGCACACTTGGGATGGGGGGGGGGGGGTGGTCCTAACAGGGAATCGAACCCATGACCTCCTGCTCATAAGCCCAGCACCCTAACCACTACGCCACCACTACATATTAGCTTGTTCATTAATAATAATACAACCTTGTGGAACCCTGGACACCCTTATTTACACTTAGGGACAGTATAGCATTGCAAACCAACCTAAATGTTTTTGAGTGGTGGGAGGCAACTGGAGAACCCAGAGGGGTTCACAAAAACTCTGAGTTTATAGGATCAAAAAAAGACAAAAACTCTGAGTTTGTAGGATCAATCCTTTAGCTAACCACTCCACTATGCTGTTTAGCACTTGTTTATGAATTGTGATTTGAAATAAACCTTCCATTGAAGGCCAAAATGCTGTATTCACCACCACTATCAAAAACTAGAAAAATTATTTAGTATCCTAAAGAAAAGTTATTGAGGTCAGTAAGTGAACTGTTACACCCTAAGTTTTATATTAAAGAGATTGTAGCAACATTCGAGCCAAATACAAATAAAATCTCACCTGTCAGATTTATGCAGCTGTGTCACTGAAACATGAGAGAAGTTTTGGCATAGATGGCATTGAACACAGTAGCAACTAGAAAGCCCAGTTCAGATTTCCTGGCACAGGTGAATGGAAATACTAAATAAATGACAGAACACCAACGTAAAGATATGTTTATCTTTGTTTTTTTTTTGTTTTTTTTCTTTTTTTTTTTCTTTTGTTTTTTTTCATTCATTTTGACAGTTTTGATGCAACAGATAAATGCTTAACTGCTTTGGAGAAATGTTTTAAATTTCCTCAAACGTTATTATTTTGTTACTTACCTCCAACACCTGGTATAATCATGGATATTTAATTTTGTACTATTAGTTCAAAAGCACATCTGTATAGTGTATGCCTTTTTCAGTGTCAATAAAGGCTGATGTTCTATGCAGGGATATAATATTATACAACATTATTTAGATTGCATATCCACTGGTGGGATCAGTAAAAAGATGTATTTATTTGTTCCACAGTTAAACAATAGAATAATTAAAGGAATATACTTAAATAATGAAAAGCAGGAAAATCAGCTAAATTTGTAGCACAGGGGAACTCTGTAAGAAGGAAACAGGAAATGACTTACCAGGGTATTAAGGCCTTCGATGACCTCTGTATTAATGAACATTGGGCAGAATAAATATAATCCTACTCCTTATCCTCCTAATACCAAAAATACTCTGAAAACCCAAGCAGACTGTCCAGGCCTCCATCCTGTGTTTGTTAAGAACTGTACAAATGCCCCATGTCTTCCTGGCGTTAAGTACAAATAATCTATACCTACGTCAACATAATTTCCCCTCACTCCTGCCTTTCTGTCAGCCATGACTTCCACTTCACCCTTCTCAAAGTCTGCACTCCTTCTGCCAGGAATATTTCATGGATTCCTTTCTGGTCCTCATCTGTTGGTATGCAAACTGATTTATCACTTAAGGTAGTTTCCATTGACTGAAATGTGTTATATCAATTAAAATGTCAATGATTAAAAAAAAAAAACAATTATATTAACCATTATTTTACCAGCTTAGAGATATTTAAATATATGGCAGATCATATAGTCACAGCACATTAAGATAAAGTAAATAAGTAATCAGTTTATTCATAAAGCACATGGTTTATAAAAGTGGGTTAAAAAATTGATATCAAAAATCAAGATCCCATAGATTTACAAGGAGTGTAATTCACTGTGACTAACCCCCCCCCCACCCCACCCCCCCCTTTCCAAACCCCACCCCCAGGAAAAAAGGCCCTATGTTCAAAAGCTCTGGAGCAGTTACTTGCATGTGGCCTTGAGACAATAACTTATGAAAATGGAAACAGCTGCACATAAGCAGGATATCCTAACATTTCTAATGTAAAGTATAAGATTCAATCAAAGGGAATTTAATCTTACATAATGGGCTTCCAGAGAGCAAGGACGTTGTTATTTCCATGTGTCTAATAATTAGTTAATATGGAATATATTACTGTCACAGCCAGGCCTGTCTTTTTCCAAAGGCACTTACAGTCTTTTCTGTCCTATTTCCTATTACTATGAGATTCTTTCTCTGTCAGAAAATATTTCACCGTTTTAGTATTTTAGGGTTCATACTTTTCCAGTTCTCAGGGACCAACACCCATTTTTATAAGTTTTCCACAGAGATGTTCCCTGATGTCTCTGGCAAGTGAAATCTGTAGCCCTTAACATGCTTTTCCCTCCAGAAGCAAGTGTGACAATGTCTCATTTTTTGAGCCGAGCCAGTATTTCTCCAGAATGAATCACCAAATGAGATTCAGCATTCCAAGGACACAGAAAGTGTTTCACGTGCTGCATGCTTGGGGAAAAAAGTGTGATAAAGAAGGATTGTTCTGAATTTTGGTGGATGATTTATTACCTTAGTTAATGGTGCAGGTTATGTTTTTGCTAGTGTTTGTTTGTTTGTTTGTCTGTTTGTTTGTCTGTTTATGAACTTTACACACAAAGTTCAACTGAATTTCTTGAAGTTTTCAGGGAAACTCGAGAATGAGCCAAGGATTGGACATGTCTGTTAAGTGTTTACATAATAAAATCTTCTGAATGATTAGTTTTTGCTTTACCTCCACCAAGGAGTCTTGTGTTGGCAGAGGTTTGCACTCTCTGAGTGCTTATAGTTGTAATGATTAAATTCCTGTGATGTATAATCACTGTATCTTCATAATGACCTATAAGGTACAGAAGGGATGAACTGATTCCGTTTGTCCTCCTCTATTTTTGATTATAACAATTGCGGTATATCACCTAGTGTATTTAGTTTATGATCTACTACTGACTTACTATTTAGTTTATGACTAAGTGTACTTAAATGTCACTGACGTAACTGTGTACCAGGTAATTATCCTATGTTAAATCTATCAAGTACTCCTGCATAAGGTCGATTTCAGTGCGGCAGGAAATTCTGGCTTCTTTGTTCTGTCTAGAGGTGTTTATGTGAACCTTAAGATCTGCAAGCGTTTGTATCCTACTGTGTCCTATTCTTCTCCTCTTTTGGTATTTATCCTTTTAGACAGTCTGTTTATTTTGTTCTTAAAATAATAATAATCATCATCATCATCATCATCATAAAACAGTAGTATGTATCTCGTAATGTTACATTTTGTGTTATAAATCCATCCGTTATCTATACCACATATCTGTCATGCTTGTGGGGCCAATCCCAGCTGACTTTGCGAGAGAGGCAGGGTTCACTCTGAAGAAGTCACCAGTCTAATGTAGTGCTAACACAGACACAAACAACCAAAGTTAGTAGAGGGAGCCTGGTTAACAATCCCAGCAAACTTCACTTAATTAATAGTTGCAGATTTTATATCTAATGTTATAGATGATATATATTTTATTAATCCCATAAGGGGAAATCAGGCTCTGCATTAACCCATCTGAAGCATTAAACACATGCGCGCACACACACACACACACACACACACACACACACAGAGGTTTAAGCTTAAGGCTGTGTATTTAAGTAGATTTTAGGGTTACTTACATATCTTTAGGTCATTAATTTTTTTGTGTTTCCTGTAAGTAAACACAGTTTCGTTATCTATCAACCTCTGAATATTGTGTACAGGCCTTGATGATCTCACTTAGCTAATCTTTCCTATACGTCTTGTGCTCTGTCTTTTAATGCTCGAAGCTTGAATATACCAAGACCTTTTGTTCTTCAGCATGATCTGCAACCCCAAATCACACAATTATCTCCAAGTATCCTCCCTATGCTAACTATATTTAAAATAAAACAGACTAGAATACAATACACATGCTATAACATGGACGCCATCCTGAGATGTTATCTGCACAGACAAAGACACCTGGTGTTGAAAAATTGTGATATTAAACATGGTTCCTTGATGATAAACATGGTTCCTTGGCTAGGTTTCTTAACCATCTCCCTTTGCAAACTATGAAACAACTATTTAAACTCACATTAACATCTATGGGAAATATAGACTTTATTTATTTATGACTTTATAATTAATTATGTGTAAAAGGCAGTGTGGATGTCAATGTCGTGGATGTGGAAGTAGTACCTGAGACAAAATATTCAGGGCAGTCTGAAGTAAATAATGTAGAGTTGCACTGATTGCAATTTTACTGGCCGATTTCGATTTCCGAGTGTGACATGCCAATATCGATTTTTGCTTGTTCCTATTTTGTTTTGAAGAGCCATAATCGACAGCAATTTCTACCAAAAATTTTTAAATGCACAATTTTTATTTATTTATTCATTTAATCAAATCAAATCAAATTCAAATCAAATTCAAATCAAATTCAAATTTATTCATCACATACAAATTATACACAGTACAATATGTAGTGA